>CP050224.2:0-137500 GCA_012066045.3 Morus alba
CCTCAACCCTAAACCCTAAACCCTCAACCCTCAACCTTCAACCGTCAACCTTTAACCCTCAACCCTCAACCCTAAACCTTTAACCCTTAACCCTCAACCCTCAACCCCAAACCCTAAACCTAAAATCTCAAACCCAAAACCTGAAACCCCAAACTCCAAATCCTAAACCCTAAACCCTAAACCGTAAACCCCAAACCCCAAACCCCAAGCTCTAAACCCCAAGCCTCAAACCCAAAAACCCCAAACCCTAAGCCCTAAGCCCTAAACACTAAGCACCAAGCCCTAAGCCCAAACCCCAAACCCCAAACCTTAAGCCCTAAACCCTAAGCCCTAACCCCTAACCCCTAAACCCTAAGCCCTAAGCCCTAACCCCTAAACCCTAACCCCTAACCCCTAAGCCCAAAGCCCTAGCCCCTAACCCCTAACCCCTAAACCCTAACCCCTAACCCCTAACCCCTAAACTCTAAACCATAACCCCTAACCCCTAACCCCTAAACCCTAAACCATAACCCCTGACCCCTAAACCCTACCCCCTAACCCCTAAACCCTAATGTTGGTTGTCGAATTGAATTCGGCGGCGGAAGCGTGGGACAAAGCAGATCGTGTATAACAAAAATTTTCGTATAACTTTTGAGATACTCTATAGATTATATTAATTTATGCATGAATAAATTAATCACATTAATTTATATATGAAGAACTCAATCTGGGAAAATACCTTGAAGCCGACTCAGATGATAACTTGAGTTCTTTGACCACGAACAGTCCTTGCTCCAAGCTTTGTGTTTCGAACACCAAAGTCTTCCACGTTGATTCGTTGATTCCACGTAGACGCGTGTGTGGGCACACGAGAGACAAAATAGGTTTCTTAAACACTCAAATTTCCACACACACCAACGCATGCGCAATGTGGAATTTTTGGAGAAAATACTTTGCTCTCTTTTTTGCTTTGAGAAATCCGGCCACCACTAACTCTTAGGGCTGAAATTGTTTTCAAAAATTGTGTCCACAATTTTCTATCATTATGTTGTAGACGTAATTTTATTGTCAGCTTGGTAGATACTAATAACAATTGATATGTTGAATGTTTTTATGTTTTAATTTGAATGTTCCTATTTAGATATATGACATATCTCGGAATTACCATTTATTTCATTGAATTCAAAAGGATATCAATAATAATTTTAAAAAGTTACAACAATATGAACATAACAAGGAAAAAAAGTTATTAATCTGTATCGTAGCCATGCTAAAGAGCTGTAAGAGGATGAAAATAACTTGTCTTAAACGCTATAATACTTCAATTCTATAGCGCTTTCTATAACTCTCTTAAAACGCTATGTTTTCTTAGGACCTATTATAGCGCCCGCTGTCCTAGCGCTCTAAAAAGCGCTATTGCTAGTGGTTAATAGCGTTTTTAGTCTGCTACTGATGTTGATATTTCTTGTAGTGAAACTATCACGTGATATTATTATATGTAATGAAATGGACGCAACTATCAAATATATGAAGATAAAGTAATGTCTCTTTCGCTTCGATGATTCGAGTTTTTAATTTAAGTTAGATGTGATATTTTTTAAAAAAATTTAACTGTAATAAAAAAAGTTAAATTTGAGAATTTTCAAGAACCTAAAACTAAAATGTCAAATTAATAAAATTAACAAAGACAAATAATTAGCCTACGGTTGAAAGAGAGACTCACAAACAAATAAACAAGAGAAAGTTGGAAGCATTAATAAGAGCACTACAATCAGACATCCTACAAAATAGTTTCTTTCTTTCTTTTTTTTCTTTTTTTTTGACAAAACTAACAGCTAACGAAAAAACATTGTTAGGTGTAGATGGCCGAAAAACCCACGTGATGACACTGCCGAAAGGTCCCCAAAAAGGATAACACGCAATTCTGTACACTAATGCCACCCAGTTATACTACATTTCCGTTCCACAATGATTAGTATTTCTATACACTGATGCCACCCAGCTATAATACATTTCAAAATATATATATATATATATATATATATACATATATTATATATATATATATATATTGAAACCAAATCACGCCAGATTAAGATTCTCAAAACCTGTATCGATAGTAGTGACAATCAAAACTTTAGTAAAATAACGAAGATGATTAATGAATAAATTATTATTTTTCTCAATCAAATCAACGTACTTTTTTAATTAGATTCTTTCTTTCTAGACGGGGTACAAAAGAAAATTGTAGAATGATTCAGACTTTGTTCACTTTATTAATTCAAATTTTTAGTTTTAAATTTTTACAGTAAAAAATTTTTAGAAAATATCACATCTAACTTTTTCTGCTATAGTAAAAAATTCTCGGAAAATGTCACATCTCAACTCGAATTGAAATTCGAATCCACAAAGTGAAGGAAGCCTCAATGTATTTAGGACCATAATTTTCTTTGAGAGAAAGAGGAAAATAGGCTAAAATTTGAGATAAATTAAAATTAATAGGCCAATAGTTTACATAAGTTAATAAATATGCCAAATTATTATTTTCGTCCATAACTTGTCTGGTTATGAACCATAACTTGACAAGTTATTATTCATAATCGTCTATAACTTATCCAGTTATGAACCATAATTTAACAAGTTTGTCCATAATTTATCTAGTTATGAACCATAACTTGACAAGTTATAGCCTATTAATTTCTATAACTAAAAATTGGTCTATAAACTTTCTTAAGCTTTTCATATTGGCCTATTTTCTACCATTTTCCATTTTCTTTAATGTTTCACAAGCTTCTTATTGAATTTAGTTGGGTCAATGTTAGACATCCATTCATTAAACCCATATCCATTAGATGACTATAGGCCTCGTATAATTAGATGACTTAATACAAGCCCATTAAAATTAAATAACCTAATGATATAATTTTATTTGTAATATGTTGTCCACATAATATAAAAATAAATGGAATTTCCCAACAATCTCTCAGCACTAGTATCGTTAAAAGATTAGGTGGTGGATTCTTATTTAATCAAACAAAATAAAAAAGACAAACTAGAGGTTGACAACTTAAGAAAAAGTTGCAATGTAAAATAATATATGAAGATAATGTAAAATAATTAGCCTAATAAACAAGAGAAAGTTGGAAGATGAAATGGAAGCACTACAATCAGGCATCCTATAAAATAGTTTCTTTCTTTTTTTTTTTTTTTTTTTCTTTTTACGAAACTGACATCTAACGAAAAAATATTATTAGGTGTAGACGGACGAAAATGGACAACACACACGTGATGACACTGCCCAAAGGTCCCTAAAATGGCCAACACGCATTTCTATACACTAATGCCACCTAGTCATATCATAATACATTTCCATACCACAATGACTCGTATTTCTGTATACACTAATGCCACCCAGCTATAATACATTTCCAAATATATATATGTAAAACCAACTCATGCTAGATTATCAAGATTCTCAAATACATGTATTCATAGTAGCAGCAATCAAAATATTAGTGAAATAACGATGATGATTGATAAATAGGTTGTTGTCTTCCTCTACTAAATCAACGTATAGTTCTTTAATTAATTGGGTTTTCTCTCTCTTGATGGGGTAAAAGAGAAAGCGGTAGAATGATTTGAAGTATTAGTGACCATAACTTCCTCTAATGCTCTACCAGAGTCCCCATTAAACTGTAAAATAGAAGTGCAATTCTGAGTTGTTATCATCCCGGATCATAAAAGTCAAAAGTCGTACTAAAAGCCAGCAGACCTACCCACAGGAGTCAGGCTTGCTCTGTAGTAAACAGATGTAGCAGTGCCATCTGAAAGAATATAGGAACAAGAGCCGCTGGAGAAAACCAATTACGCTAGGTTCTCAATTCCATGGAGTATGTAGTGAGTGTGAATTGACCCGGTTAAGAAGGTTCCTTTCTTTCGCTACCGTCCTAAGGTTCAACCAACCATTGATTTGTTTTAGCAAGATTTCACTTTGGTGAACCCGATGCGAAGTTGGTAAAACATGAGCGTAGCTATGTCACGTGAAGTAAAGAACCTCTGCTTCATTTTTTGGCCACCTTCTCATCTTTTCTTATTCTCTGAAGCGAAAGAGCTCGGGTAAACTCATCAGCTGGATAGCAATAGTACTGAGTTTAAGGGGGGAATATATATCGCTTTCCATTCCAGGGGGACCGAGAAAAAAAGGGATGGAGATATGGAGCCAGTGAGTGGCAACTAGTTCAGCGGTGTTATCAAAAACAACCTTCTATGTGCTATCAGAGCCACTCATCCCTTCTCTTTTCCTTTCAGTCAAGGTCTAACCTCGCGTAGCTAATGAGAGGGAATACCTTAGAACAGAATTGACTATAAGCCTTGAAAGCCTGCAAGAAAACCTCGCTGAGTCTCTCTCTCTAAAAAAAAAAAAAAAAAAGCCTTTTCCCTTTTCACAATGATAAGGTAAGCTCTAGAACTGGTGGAATTGCCCAATCCTATCTTTCCTTGAAGTAAAACTGAAGTGGAAGTAACTTCTATGATAAATTCAGACTAAACTCAATCACTTGGCAGGGGATTTATGAGGTATTTTTGAGCACATCTTTCTCATATAGATAAAGCCGTCTCATTTTTTAGAATGCTAACCATACTATTCCAGTTTAGCTAAGTTGATGATGAAACAAGATCTGAATTTGTCTGCAGATGATGATGATGTCCACTTCTGGCTTGAAGCACTTAACAAAGGGGAACTCTCAAGATTCAGAATGAATTTCCCACGTAATTAAGCAGCATCATTTGAGTGAGTAGGGGTGCGCCGGACCACCAACGAATAATAGGTAGCCACCCCATGAAATTCATGGTTTGGGGGGCACTTGACTCAGCCGCTGGCGCCCGACTGTGTCTTGAATTGACCCTTATCCAATTTTTAGGCCAATTCACCCTTCGTACTATTGAAAAATGAGATTCTTGTTGAATCTGAGTTTGCTGCTCCAACCATTACCAAACTAATACCTATTCTATTTAGTACTTCAGGTGCTTTTGTTGCATGCAATGCAAATCCCGTAACAAATCAATTCCAATGAGCCTTTCGAACTAGTTTATAGTCGACTCTATAGCTTCTTCAATAAATGTTGGTTCTTCGAACAAGTTTTGAATGACTTTCTAGTCATAATGTTCATGCATTTCGGATATGAAGTCTCATTAGAAGCTTTAGACAAAGGTGCTATAACGATATTGGGCCCTTATGGTATCTCGTACACATTTTGATGATTGGCCAAGCGAATAAGTCAACTTTAAAGTGGATTTGTTGTTCGAAGAGTTTGTTATGACATGTGGCCACTTGCTTGATGGGGGTGGCTCCTCCGTTGTGGCTAAATAGGAAACCTGACTCTAAGAGCCTGAGTAAAGGTTGCGCAACAGTAGCAGGGGCGTTAAGACTGGAGCTTTTTATAGTGCTAGCAGAAGTGTAAGTGAATGAATCCCATCCTCTAGCTAGTGAACTGCTTACGCCCCTTTAGTGAAAGGGGTGTGCCAGTGCTTTAGTAATAGAAATGTTATGGGGCTGAGAAGCTGTTGCTCGTTGTCTGCTTCACAAGCCTTCACTGCGCCGTTCTGTAACTTCCCTTCTTTCGTTCATCCACAAGGTGATTCTCTTTCTTAGCAAAAGAAAGAGACTATGTTTATTTCCCTTTCTTAAAGCAAAAGGTGCCTAAACTTGTGATAGAAATTTTTTTTCCCATTCCATTGATCAATTGCTTTCCTCACATATGCACTTAGTTTTGCCAATACTCATATTATTTCTTCTTTCAGGCTTAGTCCGTTCGGTCATCTGCTAGAACTGTAACGCTTTAGTTCATCTTTACTCACTTTAATCTATGAAAAAATTGTTGGTAATCGAATCGAATTCGGATACGGAAGCGTGGCGGAAAGGCATATCGTGTATAACAAAAATTTTCACAAAACTTTTGAGATACTCTATAGATTATATTAATTTATGCACGAATAAATTAATCACAATAATTTATATGTCAAGAACTCAATTAGGAAAAATACCTGGAGGCAGACTCGGATGATAACTTGAGTTCTTTGACCTCGAACAATCCTTGCTCCTAGCTTTGTGTTTAGAAAATCAAAGTCTTCCACGTCGATTCCTTGATTCCACGTAGACATGTGTGTGGGCACATGTGAGACAAAACAAGTTTCAAAAACACTCGAATTTCTACAAACACCAACGCATGCACGATGTGGAATATTTGGGAGAAAAAATTTTCCTCTCTTGTTTTTATGAGAAAATTCGGCCACCAACTAATTAGGGCTGAAAATTGTTTTCAAAAATTATCTGTACAATTTTCTATCATTCTCATATTTACTTCAAAACAGAGTCAAATCTCTATCTCCTATTTGAATTTCGAACAAAAAATCTCCTCCACCTTATCTCTTAAGTGGCCAGCCACCTCTAGTGTTTTTTCTCCCTTGTGTGTGGCGCCAATTCAGATAGGGAAGGAAGAGAAAATCATCATTTATCCTGTAGTCCAATTTTAATTCAAATTCAAATTCGAATTTAAGTCAAACTTAAATTACTTTGAATTCTAAATTGAAGAACTTATCAAATGAGTTTAAAAGGATAAATTTAAATTATGTTCACAATTCAAATTCAAATTTAAATAATCACATTATTTAAATAATAATTAATTCTCAATTAATTATTTTTTGAGTATTTAATTTTAGAATTCTGTAATTTTAAAATTCTCATTTTGCCCTTTGTGTCTGGTAGAATTACAAGGATGACGCAGGGACTAATGGATCCATAATGCTGAGCTCCAATAAAATTAATAATTAATTAAACACTTTAATTACTAATGGACCCATAATCCTGAGCTCCAATAAAATTAATAATTAATTAAACACTTTAATTAATTAATTAATTCTATTAATTCCAATAGTTATTCCACTATAAACTTGGAATTGAACTCTCGAAATTATAGACATTAATTACTTCTAAACTGTGAAGTGTCCATTTGATATAGTCATTACATATAGATCAATCCACCATAAATAATTCATAATTAGAGTCAGGTAGAATCCGTTAATCTCTCTAATTATATCTTCATCCTTGAGTACCATTGATTCTCTAATAGATAGTGATTCATAAAACACATTCATGAACCAAAGCGCTCTTACTAATCCAAGTACCGAATCAACACTCAAGATAATTATTTATCTACTTCTTTCTCAAGAATGAATGGATTCCATCTCGTATAATAACATTCCCTGCTACCTATTTCATCATGTCTCCAAAATACAAGGAATATGATTCAGGGTCTCAGAATTCGTACCGAGTAAATCAAAAGACGTAAATCCATAAACAGGAGTTTGTTAAGAACTCGGGATTAAGATCATTCTATATATGACCATTTGTAGACTCAATTAGAATTTGTATACTTAACGAAAATTATTAGAAATTCATATTGTGTCTGTGTCCTTGTTCCACATAATCTTATTATGCGTAATACACTCATTCAATATCTCACCATATTAACAGTACGGATAACATCGTTCCATTCTAAATGGGAATGACATGTATTAATAATGTTTTAATTAAAGATTCTGAACTTCAATTTAATTCATCATGAACAATGTTTTTGATTGTTATTCTTAAACATTATCCTCTCGTATATAACACTTATATGCTATGTTTAAGGTTACATAAATAATCACAGAATTTTCATTTGATATTCATAAAATATTCATAAATATATGCACATAAAATGATGAATAAACTCTTTTATTAAATAAATAATAAATATCTTATTACATCTCATGCTTCTAGGACACTATTCCTAACAAAAATCTCAATTCTCATATCTCACCCCTCTCTCTGATGAGCTATGCAGTTCAGTCTCTCCGATGGGCAAGTGTAGCTAAAGATGGCTAGCTTTTCAAATCAAGAACTGGTCATCTATTAAATCTTTTGATTCCCCACCTTCCGTGTTCCTTAGGTTCTTTCTTCGTAAGAGTCAATGCTAATAATGCAAGACTGCCTTTGTCTCATCAATCCCGATGCTAGCGAAGCATCTCTTCACATTGTGTAAGCCACATGAGGTGACTGCATTTCCATTCTCGAGGGAGGTCATGCATTAGTAGAGGCACTCAGCTAAGCGAATAGGAAAATAGTCTGATGAGTGCATAATTTATGCACTCATTCGTTACTCCTTTAGCTAGTTTCGGTGTGTTTTTTCTCAAGTTTTTATGTGGATTTGATGATTTTCCCTTGAATGTGTAGGAATGGGTGAAATCGCCTAGTTTTGAGGCATTTTGGATCAAAAAGACAAAGAATGAGGTGATACGGTGCCTTCAAATAGCGACACGGTGTGGAAATGAGCAAAATCGAGCAAACATGTATGAAGGAACAGTGAGAGGCGCGATATGTCGCCTATTCTAGGAGATATGTCGCTTGAGTTGCCTGATTTTATTAGAAACACGCATTTTGCCCTAGGCTAGTGTGCAGACTCTTATGGAAAGTCAGAATTGGCTTCTTTGGAGGCGTGCTAGATGTGGAATATAAGGAGGGTGACTATAAACAGAAAGGGGGGAGGAGGAAAAAGAAAACAAAATTGCGAAGGAAGAAAAACAAAAATTGGAGAGGATTCTAGAGGGAAATTGGAGTGATTCTTCAAGAATTCCAAGCGTTCTTCATTCTCTTCATATCTTTATTCTTGTATTTTTCTAGGTTTTGAATATTATTTTGAGGTTGTGAACCACAAGATCTATAGCTAATTTTCTTAATTGTTAGGGTTTGGACGAATCTCTATTTGTGATTATTTTTTTGACATTTTAATGTGCATTTAATTAAGAATTGTTGCTGCCAAATCTATGATTTACATATTGCTATGCTTTGTGAGATTGTGAATTGGACAAATTTAGATTGTAAGGATTAATACTCGAGAGGGGAATGTTCAAGCAATCAAGAAATGGGTAGAACAACTTAGGTTGGTGTGAGGTCGAGAGATAAACATTTGCTAGGTAGCCGAAACAATTTTAGGCTGTGAAATTGAGAAGTGGAATTCCAGGAATTGTTTCTAGAGTGGAGCTAAATGAAGGTAGGGGTGAATAGTTGTATAGAGATATAGGCTTGATATCACCTACATATTCCTTATGCGGCACTCAAGAGAGGGTATAAGGATACACAACACTCTAGGTTCTTGAGAACGTTGAGCTAGGTTAGGCACATTACTACGGAGAAGCATAATCGCAATAGAGTGAAGTTGAACCTTGACATTGCCATCATATTGATTTTTCATTTAATTTCAGCGAGTGTTATTCATTACTGTTATCTTTATTTTTAATTTAGTTTACCTTTATTTTAGTTTTTCTTTCAGTTTATCACATTCAAATTTGATCGCTTAGATAAAGTTAAGATATGATATTCGCAATCGTTAGTTTACATTCTTAAGTCAATCCTCATAGGACGATATTCGGACCACTTTATTACTTGTATGACTTGTGCACTTGCAAGCATAGTCAAATTTTTGCAACATAGTCTTTATCCATGGGAAGCATATAAAGTGCTTAACAGGCTTCCCAATATGGAACTCTATTTTTTATGGTGCAGTGCATAGACACCTTATTTGAAATACACCTCCTGATGGTGCAAGGCCTCTATTCACAATGGGAAGTAGGTAGATCATCTTTTCGGTGAGGAGGTCCAGTTCCTAAAGACGGTGGTGTTGTTGGTTGCCGAATCAAATTCGGCTGCGGAAGCGTGGGGAAAGATGGATCGTATATAACAAAAATTTTCATAAAACTTT
Organism: Morus alba; assembly: GCA_012066045.3. Lineage (NCBI taxonomy): Eukaryota > Viridiplantae > Streptophyta > Magnoliopsida > Rosales > Moraceae > Morus > Morus alba. Next base: position 9,777 of record CP050224.2, read on the forward strand.
TGAGAAACTCTGTAGATTATATTAATTTATGCATGAATACATTAATCGCATTAATTTATATATTTCAAGAACTCAATCGAAAAAATACCTGGAAGCCGACTCGGATGATAACTTGAGTTCTTTGACCACGAACAGTCCTTGCTCCAAGCTTTGTGTTTAGAATACCAAAGTCTTCCATGTCAATTCCTTGATTCCACGTTGACATGTGTGTGGGCACACGTGAGACAAAACAGGTTTCTAAAACACTCAAATTTCCACAAACACCAACGCATGCACGATGTGGAATTTTTGGGAGAAAAAAATTTCCACTCTTTTTTTGCTATGAGAAATTTCGGCCACCACTAACTCTTAGGGCTAAAAATTGTTTTAAAAATTGTCTGGACAATTTCATCATTCTCATATTTAAAGAGTAGAAGTCAAACTTCAAAACATAATCAAATCTCTATCTCTTATTTGAATTTGGGACAAAAAATCTCTTCCACCTTATCCTCTAGTGGCCGGCCACCCTAAGGTTTTCTAACCCTGTGTGTGGTGCCAAATCAGATAATGAAGGAAGAGAAAATCATCCTTTATCCTATAGTCCAATTTTAATTCAAATTCAAATTCAAATTTAAGTCAAACATAAATTAATTTGAATTCTAAATTGAACAACTTATGAAATAAGTTCAAAAGGATAAATTTAAATTATGTTCACAATTCAAATTCAAATTTAAATAATCACATTATTTAAAGAATAATTAATTCTTAATTAATTATTTTTTGATTACTTAATTTTAGAATTCCGTAATTCTAAAATTTCCATTTTGCCCTTTGTGTCTGGTAGAATTACAAGGACGACGCGGCGACTAATGGACCTATAGTCCCGAGCTCCAATAAAATTAATAATGAATTAAATACTTTAATTAATTAATTAAATCTATTAATTCCAATAGTTACTCCACTATAAACTTGGAATTGAACTCTCGAAATTATAGACATTAATTACTTCTAAACTGCAAAGTGTCCATTTGATATAGTCATTACATATAGATCAATCCTCCATAAATAATTCATAATTAGAGTCAAGTAGAATCCGTTAACCTCTCTAATTATATCTTCATCCTTGAGTACCATTGATTCTCTAATGGATAGTGATTCATAAAATACATTCATGAACCAGAGCGCTCTTACTAATCCAAATACCGAATCAACACTCAAGAGAATTATTTATGTACTTCTTTCTCAAGAAGGAATGGATTCCATCTTCTATAATAACATTCCCAGCTACCTATTTCATCATGTCTCCAAAATACAAGGAATAGGATTCAGGGTCTCGGAATCCATACCGAGTAAATGAAAAGACATAAATTCATAAATAGGAGTTTGTTAAGAACTCAGGATTAAGATCATTCTATATATGACCATCAGTAGACTCAATTAGAATTTCTATGCTTAACAAAAATTATTAGAAATTCATCTTGTGTCTGTATCCCTATTCCACATAATCTCATTATCTGAAATACACTCATTCAATATCTCGCCATATTAACAGTGTGGATAGCACCGTTCCATTCTAAATGGGAATTACATGTATTAATAATGTTTTAATTAAAGATTCTGAACTTTAATTAAATTCATTATGAACAATGTTTTTGATTATTATCCTTAAACACTATCCTCTCATATATAACTCTTATATATTATGTTTAAGGTTACATAAATAATCACGGAATTTTCATTTGATATTCATAAAATATTCATAAATATATGCACATAAAATGATTTATAAACTCTTTTATTAATTAAATAATAAATATCCTATTACATCTCATGCTTCTAGGACACTATTCCCAACATGTGTGACGTGATTTTCACATACAATAAGCTTCTTAAAGTGAGGTCTCTCACATTTCCTGATGCTTGGGTACTGCCCTACCCTTGTATCTCAGACTTTCATTTAATGCTAAATCTCAATACCTTTCACTCGTCTTTAGAGATTGGACGGACTCCATCTATAAACCTTAGTCGTTCATACGCACCTTTATGCCTGCATCCCTACCCAAATCCTTCTTTTCCCTTCTTTTAATTTCAATTAAATTAGCTTTTTTCTTCAAATACTATGGCATGAAAGTAGGAGATATCATTTATATACCATTTACAGGCAACTTGCAGGCATAGATGGAGGCTTACATCATGTGTATTCTGGAACAGAGCTATTATGGAAGTTTACTTTAAAATGAAAAAGATTTTATAAGATTTTTTCTAGCTTCGAGATATAAAATCTTAAAAACAAAAGTTTAATTTTCTGCTTCACTTCATAATGAGATTAAAAGATGATGCTTCCTTGGTCGTGTAGAACATGGATTAGCATTATGTCATTCATGCAAGTGATCGGCCATCTAGGATTGGAAGAAGTGCTATATGAGGACTTTGAGATCAAATAGAATATGTTTTTTTCCATTCATCGTGACCCTTGTAGTTCTATGTGGGAAGGGTAGTTTCTGGATATAATAGTTGTTACTTTCTCCTTGTTGACTGGAAGGCTAGAGCGAGCTAGGCCCTATAAGATCGGAAGCTAGATTTGTAGTTATCCTAATTTTACCAATATATCCACGAATCCACTTTCCTTCGTTATCTCTAATAACTCCTCCAAACCCAACTGGACCCAGATTTCCTTTGGCACTGCCATCTGTCTTGAGCTCCTAGTATCCTGCAAGAGGGAAATGCAAAAACATTCATCTAGTTTCTTTTTGGCTAGTTGGATGAGCTTTATGCTATTAAATCTTCCTATCACTTCCTCTTGAATAAGCTAATAACATCTATTAAAATTATCCGATCGGAGAATATAAAGAGTATGTTATATGGTAAGAAGCAAGGGCTTTAAGGAATGCTTACCGAAGTGAAATGTTAACTACTTGAATAAGAATACCGGTGGGATTGAGCTTTCCCCTATATAACTAGGGGAATTTCGGATTGAAAGTATCTAGGTACTAAAGGCCGATGAAATTATTGGCCAACCTATTGATTTATTCCAATTATTGGATATCTTGAAAGATCTAACCACTTTTGGTTTTGCCAGTCAACCCTTCCATCAGTTGTTGGATTTTCTACACACGATGGCTCAGCCCGCAACAATAGTATTAGGAGGTTAGGGCAGAAGTAAGAATGGAAGAAGAAAGGGGTTCAAAATGACCCATCACCCATTATTGATGGACATACCTATTAAAAAATAGAGCTCTTTTATCGTTTCATGCATGTTTAAGGGTTCTTTCTCCCTTTTGAGTTCTTCTAGGGTAAACTCCTCTTGACTTGAATGGATTACTAGTTTCTTCCTTCCTAATCAATGATAATTCTATCATACTCTCTTCTAATAGCTACTATAGCTAATCTAAAGTGCGTACCTTAACTCAGTTTGTAGGGCAAACTACATTTTTACAGAGTTCTCAATCCCTAGAAGAACATACATTTTAGCATACTCTCTTTCTTTCAAATTGATATGATACTCCAATTAGATACCAACGTACTAGAATAGGAATAATAGCATATAGCAAAAATGTCTAAGAGAGCCCGGGGCCAGGAAAGTAACTAAGCGGCAACAGAGAAAGAGGCCTAACCACAGAAGGAAAGACTTTATATTCGTTAGCTCGATAAGAACAATCAGAATATAAAGATGCAAGGACAGGACTGGGCTAAAGGACTCTCTATTGTCTTCATCATCCTAACAGCCGATCATGCAATTAGAGCTAAGAATGGTTTAATTATTCTTTGGTAACCGAATCCGTAACACAATCAAGAGTGCCAAGCTTGGCTTCATATCATAATAGAAGGAGGCCAAGGAAACAAGCTTGTTTCCCAGGCTAAGGTAACAAAGTTAGACTAAGAAAGGCATATGAGAGCATTTAACTGTAGCAAAAAACGTTAAATGTGTCATTTTCTGAGAGCTTTTAACTATAAAAATCTAAAACTAAAAACTTAAATAAGTGAAATCAATGAGAACTAAAATAATTAGCCTACGGTTGAAAGAAAAACTCACAAACTAATAAACAAGATATAGTTGGAAGCATTAATAAGAACACTATAATCAGACATCTGACAAAATAGTTTCTTTCTTCTCTTTTTTTGACAAAACTGATAGCTAATGAAAAAAATATTATTAGGTGTAGATGGTAGTGGTGTCAAAAAAGCTGTGCCGGGCCGACATGGCCCTTCTAACCCCAAGCCTGTCACGGGCCTGGACCAGGCTAGGCACGACCTGATAAGGTACAGGGCCATGCCTGGGCTAGGCTTGAGGGAAGACCCTCAGGCCCAGCCCTGGCCCCGACCCTTGTCCATAAAGGCCAGGGCCAGGCCAGGGCCCAAGCCCTTCATAGGCTGGCCCTGGGCCTTTTCAATATGGTAAAGCTCAACAGTCTAATTTATGGCCGTTGAGCATGCACAGGTCGACCGGATTGCACTGGATTCGCATTTGTTATCATATTTAATGACAAAAAAAGGAAATATATCATATGCCCCAAAAAGATGTGATTTTATTGAATTGAAATAATATTAGTAATTACACATAAATGACTGTCTCATTAAAAACCTTACCAAGTAAAATCCATAGGAAAATCAGGACAAAACCTTAGGGAATGAAAAAAGAGTGCAGTATGCAAGGATAATTAAATGACACTGTGGCCGAATTGCGTCCAGAAGATTTTGTTATGTCTATGTTTAAAAAATAGTCTAGAAGTGTATCAAATGTATAATGCTATTTTCGTCTTCTTGTATCCTACCAATGTTTCACGCAAATTAGCCCCTCGAAGATATCCGAGTACGTTCAACTCCTCTTATCATCAAGAATTTGATTGTTTGCACTAAATGCCTCCTCTAATGCTACTGTGGACATTAAAGTTGTCAAAATGTCACGTACTATAATGGACAATGTTAGAAAACGATCTTGCTTGCTCTTCCACCACTATAAGATGTCTAGTTTGTCGACATCAATTACGAAATTTGACTCAAAATATTTGACGAGTTCTGAAGACGGTCTATGTATTGAAGATGATCCTAATGCTTTCTTTTCTCTCGTCAAGAACCTCCACGATGAACCTTTAGGCCTGAAACTACTCCTTGACATCGAAGTTGACGACTGTTGTTGTCCCATTCTGTATTTTCTTAATACAATGCAATCAATTGTTCTAACATTTTCCTTACATCACTAATGGTTAGTTCCATGTCAATAGATAAATTATCTGAAATTGTGGACAAAATACAGTTTGAATAAAATTTTCAAATGTTACATCTGTTGGATGCCAAATCGAATTCGACGGCGAAAACGCAGTGGAAAGGCGGATCGTGTATAACAAAAATTTTCATAAAACTTTTGAGATACTCTATAGATTATATTAATTTATGCACCAATAAATTAATCTCATTAATTTATAAGATTCAAGGATCAACCGAAAAAATACCTTGTAGCCGACTCGGATGATATCTTGATTTTCTTTGACCACGAACAGTCCTAGATCCAAGCTCTTGTGTTTAGAACACCAAAGTCTTCCACGTCAATTCTTTGATTCCACGTAGACGTGTGTGTGGGCACACGTGAGACAAAACGGTTTCTAAAACACTCGAATTTCCACAAACACCAACACATGCACGATGTGGAATTTTTTGGAGAGAAAAATTTTCACTCTCTTTTTTGCTATATGAGAATTCCGGCCACACACTTTCTCTAGGGCTGAAAAGTGTTTTAAAATTGTCTCACAATTTTTCATTTATCTCATATTTAAAGAGAAGAAGTCAATCTTCAAAATAGGATCAAATCCTTATCTCCAATTTTGAATTTGGAACAAAAAATCCCTTCCCCTTATCCCTTAGGTGGCCGGCCACACACTAGGGTTTTATCTCTGTGTGTGGCGCCTAGATAAGATAGGGAAGGAGAAGATATTTTATCCTTTATCCAGTGAGTCCAATTTTAATTGATTCAAATTGAATTTAAGTCAAACTTAAATTAATTTGAATTCTAAATTAAACAACTTATCAAATAAGTTTAAATGGATAAATCTAGATATGTTCAAATTCAAATTTAAATAATCTCATTATTTAAATAATAATTAATTCTCAATTAATTATTCTTGAGTATTTAATTTTAGAATTCGTAATTCTAAAATTCCCATTTTGCCCTTTGTGTCCGGTAGAATTACAATGACGACGCGGGGACTAATGGACCCATAATTCTGAGCTCCAATAAAATTAATAATTAATTAAACACTTTAATTAATTAATTAATTCTATTAATTCCAATAGTTACTCCACTATAAACTTGGAATTGCACTCTCGGAATTATAGACATTAATTACTTCTAAACTGTGAAGTGTCCATTTTATAAAACGTTAATTTCTAACCACTAGTATAAATTAAGGATTTAATGATAGTTAAAATAATCTTTAAAAGATTAGGTAGCGGATTTTTATTTAATCAAACAAAATAGAAAAACAACCAAGAAGCTGAGAACCTAAGAAAAAGTTGTAATGTAAAATAATAATATTAAGATGATATAAAATAATTAGCCTACAGTTGAAAGAGAGACTCACAAACTAATAAACAAGTGAAAGTTGGAAGCATTAATAAGAGCACTACAATCAGGCATCCTAGAAAATAGTTTCTTTCCTACAAGAAAGTTATAGAATGATTTGAAATATTAAAGACTATAACTTCTTTTAATTTCATCATGGTCCTATTAAATTTAGTTGGGTCACTGTAGGGCATCCATTCATTAAACTTATATTTACTAGAAGTCTATAGGTTTCGTATAATTGGATCACTTAATACAAGCCTATTAAAATTAAATAACCCAATGATCTAATTTTATTTATAATACGTTAATTTCTAACCACTACTATAATTAAGGATTTAATGATAGTTAAAAATAATATTTAAAAGATTAGGTGGTGGATTCTTATTTAATCAAACAAAATAAAAAAACAAGCAAGAAGCTGACAACCTAAGGAAAAGTTGTAAAGTAAAACAATAATATTAAGATGATATAAAATAATTAGCCTACGGTTGAAAGACAGACTCACAAACTAATAAACAAGAGAAAGTTGAAAACATTAATAAGAGCATTACAATCAGACATCCTATAAAATAGTTTCTTTCCTTTTTTTTTTTTCTTTTAACAAAACTGACAGCTAACAAAAAAATATTATTAGGTGTAGACGGACGAAATTGGACAAAGCCACGTGGAGGCACTGCCCAAAGGTCCTTATAATGGCCAACACGCATTTCTATACACTAATGCGACCCAGTTAAAATTTTGTACTTATTTTAGTCTATTCTTACTTGTTGGGCGAAAACTCATTATATTTTTTCATATTATAAGAAGTTTGGATAAGGCACCGATTTCTTAAAATCTGCAGCTGAGCGTGCATAAAGAATAAAGTAGTGAAGTGTAAGAAAGTGAGTAATAGATACACCACATATTTTGAAAATGCTGCTAATGAGAAATGAGCTTGTGAATTTCCAAGATACCAATTTATGTCTATCCTTCTAACCAAAAAAAAAATAAAAAATAAAAAATAAAAAAGGGATGCCACTCGCAATTACATTGGAAGTTGAATCGGGGCTGGTCAAATTTTTTCTTTTTTTTTTTCGGGGGGCTAGTGAAAGGGGTCTGTCGCAACTAGAAACTTGTACCATAGTCCTTTTTGCATATAATATAATATATTATTATTTAGGAGATGTTTGGTAAAAAAATTTATATTATGATTTGAATCATGATTCATAATTTATTACAGTATTTTTATTTATAAAAAATACATTTAAATTAAAAATGATTCTAATCTCATGATTCTAATCTCATAAATTAAACGTCTTTAGTGTAAATTTTTCTCAACCTCATCACTCCGAGCCCTGTATAAAAACATGCAAAATTTCTAATTATGTATTCACGCAGTATACTTTGCTCAACAAAAGCTGAGAACAACATATACAGAAGGTACGAACGTAATATTGCTTGGCTTATAAGATATATATATATATATATATATATATATATATATGTGCTACTTAGCAGTAGAACTCCTCTTTCTCTATTTTTCCCGGAACATTAATATACATCCTTTTTTTCTTCCACAGCAAGAATGGTGGTGATCAGCGCAACTTCTCCAAGCATTGTTCGGCCATCTGGGTATTTCCAGCACCCACCGATTTGGCACTCCAACAACGTTCAATCAATCACGAAAAAGCTGGTACGATTGGTTCATGTAACTCTTATGTCAAATGTGAATTTGATTTTATATAAAAACGTGATTTTTCCCCAATACATGTTTGGCCTTTTTTTTTTCTTTTTCTTTTTAATTTCTCTTACAACTTTTTAAGATGAGGAAAATAAAGTATTTGACTTCAATTTTTTTTAAACAAATATTTTAGGTCATTGTCAATTGTACAAATCCTTCCACAGCAAGAATGGCGGCAAACAGCACATCTGATGATATAAACAGTGTTCGGAAAAGTGGGTATTCCAAGTACCCACCCATTTGGCACTTCGACTACGTTCAATCAATCACTAATGAATTTGGCGAGGTAAAATTTAGTGGAAATATTTTTCTTTCCTAAGCGATAAAGGAGATAATTAACAATTAATCAAGGAAAATAAAAAAAGGAACCCCTCCTCCTAATAACAATGACAACCGGTTTTTATGACTATTTTCATTTTCCAAAAGAAATTCTATATTTTTCCTTTGAAATACTTTTTATTTTGAAGTTCGGATTTTGGACTTTGCATTTTTTTATTCAAATCAAGGTTTGTGTTTTGTTATGATGATTTAATTTGTTTAGATTTGAATATAACCTTTTTATGAGAAGAATAGTCTCATCTTTTTGCATTTCAATTTTTACCAAACGAACTGACAAAGGAGATCATTAAGAAGACGTTTGGTTGGATGATTCAAACTATAATTTGAATTATGGTTCATGGTTCGTTCTATTGTTTTCTCTTACAAAAAATACACGTAAATTAAAAATAATTCTAATCTCATAATTCTAATCCATGAATCAAACGTCTCTTAATATAATTTAGAAATCGTCAGAGATAGATGAAATATTACCCAAAGTATAAGGTTAACAATACGTTTAATAAAGAATACGGGGAAGCTTTTTGTTATGATCTCTTTTTCGAAAAACAAAGAGTTCGATCGTGTTGCTGCTAGTTCGCTTATTCATATATTTAGGTTTTTTTATATATATTATTATTCAATTTAGGGTATAGAAAATTTCAACTCTATATCTTGCAGTGAGTAAGGTGTGGAGCAACAACAAAAAAGAGATAGAAATTAATAGTGAGGTAAAAAAAAAAAAAAAAAAAAAAAAAAAAAAAAAAAGGAACATATACAAAATAATTTTATTTTGATCTTAAAGGAATTAAATAAACAAAGGAGCTTTTGTTTGAAAAAAAAGGAACAAAGGAGCTTTTGTTTATTTTATACGAACATAAAAATTAACGAAATGTATGGAGCTGTAGAGTTCAACTTAACCTTCGTCTGAAGCTTATGTAGGCATTTAATACCGTATTTAGTTCGTTGAACTTTTGAATTTTAAATTTCTTTTGACCCTAATCAAATCAATGGTAGAATTGTTACCGACCCTAATAAAAATCAACGGTAAACTTCACCCCTTACACAAAGATTATAAGGGCATATTTTATTAATTAATAGCCATGTCCTATTAGAAATCTTTAATCTAAACATCCTTAATAGCCATGATTTCCTCTAAGCCCTGTAAAAAGAAGTCCTTGATATGGGAAAAATTTCACACTCCAAGTCCTTGATATGAACGCCACAGGGCTTGGTTAGTAGATTAATGCCATGACAGCTCTATTTTTTTAAGACTTGGCTCATATTTTAAGGTGGGCGTCGGAAACCAGCGGCCATCGACCCAAATTTACCCGGATTATATATATGTTTTCCATTTCCATAATAATTAAAAACATTCTTTTTACTGCAATATATTGCTTCCATGTTTTTCTTTCACCGTTTTAGGCACGTTCATTTGATCCTATAATTTGCGTTACTTATGACATTCGATTTAATATATTCAGTAGAAGCATTTACATAGAAATTGAAAAAACTATAGGTTTAATTCTTAAAAACTATAGTTTATTTGTTAAGTTTTCTTTTTTTTTTAAAAAAAAAAAATTGTTTGTTAAGTTTTAAATTTTATAATATCTAGTCATTGGACAGTTATTTTGGAAAATTTCAATTAGTTTAATTAATACGAAATATGCATATCTAATACAAGTTTACTTAACAATTTTGTTAGAAAAAAGTATATTTTTCATCCAAAATAGAAAAGTAAAAAAGCACTAATTATTCATAATAAAATGTACCTCATTGCATAAGTTTTTATTTTCATATACATTTCTGAATCCTCCACGTCTTTGAACGTCGACAACTTTTTCAAGTAGTAGTACTGTTAATTATGAGAAGTGGGTAATTTCTAATTCTAATTGCTTGCAGAAAGAAGTTGACGCCATCAACAATCTGAAGGACAAGGTTAGGATGACGCTTAACGAAGAAATTAGTGATTCTTTAGTCCAGCTTGAGCATATCGACATGCTGCAGAGGCTTGGATTATATTATCACTTTGAGGATGAAATAGACAACATATTAAACGCTATATACAACAACAATGATTTTGGTACGGGTAATTTATATGCTGTGGCTCTGAAATTTAGACTCCTAAGGCAACATCGATATTGGGTTCCTCAAGGTATGTACTAGGCATATATACATACATACATATATATATATATATATATATATATATATAACTCGATCATAACATTAATTTGTAATGAAAATATAAATGGAACTTCAGAATAACAATTAGAAGAAGAACTAATTTACCAAACAATTGGTATAAAGTTTTATCTGTGTATTTTCTTAGGCAACTTTTCAAGCAACAAAAAAAAAAAAAAAAAAAAAAAAAAAAAAAGCAACAACAATGTGACCAACAGTGCTAAAATCTTTTATGAAAGATAATTAATTATCTAGTAATTTTCTTTTTTTATTAATAATATTTGTTGGAGGAATTAATACTATGGGATAGTATTAATTTCAATGGAGTGTCAAAACCTATAGTTCTTGGGATGTTCATTAAATTAAAAAAAAAAAGAAGAAGAAGAATAATTTATCGACAAATGTCGTGACTAATATATATGTGCAATTTTTATAAATGGCAGAGGTCTTCAATAATTTTAAGGATGAAATGGGAAATTTCAAGCCATGTCTAGGTAACGATGTCATGGGACTGTTATCTTTATATGAAGCATCCTTCCTTTCGAGACGCGGTGAAATAATTCTGGATGAAGCAAGAGATTTTACAACAAAACATCTCCAAGAATTTGTGAGACACAAGGAATTAGATGAAAATAATTATCTTTCAATGTTAGTGGGCCATGCCTTGGATGTCCCACTACACTGGAGAGTGCCTAGGGTGGAGGCCAGGTGGTTCATTGATACGTACAAGAGGAAAGAGGATGTGGATCCCACTTTCATTGAGTTGGCCGTCTTAGATTTCAACGTGGTGCAATCGGTGCATCTGGAGGAAGTGAAACAACTCTACAGGTAGGTATTTTTTTTTAATCTTTTTCTACGGGAAATCAGGATTGCTAATTATTTGTTCATAAATTAGCACGTATAATAATTAGTATATATAAAAAGTACATAAGATTTGATTAGGGTAGTTTCCTGATTCAACTCATATTCAAACAAAGAGAACATTTCCTAATCTAAAATTCAAACTAGGAAACTAATTAAATTGTAAAATATTCAAATACAAATATTTAATTTCTCTTATAATAAGAACGTTATTTTCTTGAACACATTAATTTAAATGCATCAAGGCACAATAATAAAAATTTTAAGGGTTATTCTCACCGGTGCTCCTCTACTTGAATTTTAACAATTTTCACCTCACTCCGTTAACTTTGAATTTGATTGATCACTTAACCATTAATGTTGTTAAAATTTCTACTAAAAGCAGATAAAAAATTATAGAACTCAGGGACAATGTGAGAATACTATATCCCAAAGTTGAGCGATGAGAATATCAATAACAATAGTAATGAAAAATAATAATAATAATAATAATAATAATAATAATAATAATAATAATAATAATAATAATAATAATAATAATAAAAATGAATGCATATTATAAATTGAGAGAAATTAATGAATTAGTAGTATTGTACAGCCAGTTCATTTTGAGAGGTACCAAAAGTCATGTGTTCTTTCCTTTGTTTGGCACATATATAAATATATATATATATATATATATATATATTGTATAAATTGAAAGGTGGTGGACGGACATCGGCCTTGCAAAAAAGATGAAGTTTTCTAGGGACAGGTTGGTGGAGAATGCCTTGTGGAACGCGGGAGCGCTGTTTGAACCACAATACGGGTATTTGAGAAAAACGGTTACGAAGCTATTCATGTTCATGTCGTTAGTTGATGATATATATGATACGTACGGCGCATTAGATGATCTCTATCTGCTTACAAAAGCTTTTAAAAGGTTTGCCTCTCGTATATATTAATTAATTAATGTTATCTTAATTTGTTTTTATATTATTATTAAACACCTGCATGAAGCTTTTCTTACAATATGATATATTAAGGATAATATTTATTTTTATAAGTTTGTTTCTTAAATATTAATTTCTCTGTATGGACAATTAATGCATGCGCGCAGTTGGGACATGGCTGCAATGGATGCGCTACCGGAGTACATGAAGACATGTTTCCTCGCTGTTTACAATTTTATAAATGAATTGGCATTTGATGTTTTACGAGAACAGGGATTCGACATTACTAAATACCTAAAAAAAGCGGTATGCATGCATGCTTAATAATTAATATTTAAGTATTCTGTTTATTACACACCTACGTACATCCATCTGGCTGCATTTTTCTTTAATATTCTTTTAACGTTATTTAACCTTTTTAATCATTTTTCATTTATAATAAATAATATATATACTTAATATCATCATCATCTGCAACTTTTTCAGTGGACAGATCTTACTGAAAGTTATTTAGTTGAGGCAAAGTGGTATCACAGTGGGACTACGCCACCCTTCCAAGAATACATTGAGAATGCATGGATTTCAATAGCTGTACCCATTACATACTTGGTTGGCTACCTTTGTGTCACAAATCCAATACAAGAAGAGGCCTTGGAGTTTTTGCAAGAGAATCCAAGTATAATTCGCAAATCCGCATTGATTCATCGATTAGCAAATGATCTAGCTACATCACCAGTAAGTAATCATGTATATAGTAGTACTCTCTCTCTCTCTCTCTCTCTCTCTCTCTCTCTCTCTCTATATATATATATATATATATATTGTTAGATCTAATGTTACGTCTGATGTTCCAGATAATGTTGGAACATCGTCTGGAAGATAACTTAATTAATTAAGATCCAGATTTCTTATTGTTCAAATTGTTCGAGTAAGATAAAGTGTAGAAAGTAAAGGAACACACAATATGATATCGCAGTTCGGTACTAACACCTACTCTGCGGGGCCACGCCCATATTATAAATAGTTCACTATGTTCCAGAAATTACAAACACCGAACGAACTTATTCACTCAAGGACTTCCTCCTAGACAACGACGCCGCTGTGACGAATCTCCACGGTGATTTGTTTAGCGTGCACCACACGTCTTCTAAACTGCACGGTGAACTCCCTTTGACCGATAGAGTTTCCTCCTGAAAGTAACAAATCCATCTCCTGAAAGATGATCTCAATAGCACACTAGGTTCATCAAAACTCTCAGACTTTTTCTAAAAATATTCTATTAAAACCTATGCACATTATTAGCTACCATGAAACCTTAAATAAAGCTTCCTGCCTATTCTCTCCACGTTGAACATCTTTTTTTTTTTTAAATTCAAACTGAAAAACAAATCTCCTTTTGAATCCACCATATCCAAATCCGATTATCACCTTTTTGGCATTTGCACCAAATCCGATTATCACCTTTTTGGCATTTGCACTTTGAATTTCAAAACCTACTTTAATATGTTTGCTCCACGTCAATGCCCATCCAAGAAAACCACACACACACACACACACACACACACACACATATATATCAAAGTTTACTTTGTCTCCTATCCTTATAAATAGCAATCAGATTATGCCACTAGAAATCAAATCCGAGTATGCCTTTGACTTCAAATATCAATCTGCCTTATCTTCTTTTGACAAAGGCATTATCTTTATCTCTCTAAATCTCAACTAATGTCTTATCTTCATTTGACCAAGTCTTTATCCTTATCTCTTCAAATCTCAACCAATGTCTTATCTTCATTTGACCAAGTCTTTAATATTCTTATCTCTTCAAATCTCAACTCAACAAAATCTGCAACTTTAACTTCAAATCTGATTTGAATTCTTCTTCCGCAATCTGAAATCTTCTTGAACTTATTTTTTGAATTTTTACAAGATTGCCAATAAATTGCCAACTAATAAAAATACCTAGTATATATATATATATATATATATATATATATATATATATATATATATATATATATATATAATATGTGTAAGTAGTCTTGCTAGGAAATAGCTATATAGAATTGGTCCTGATACTTCACTCAAAAGTGAGAAAATTTAATTTAGTCCAATTATATATACATTAATCCACTTCATTCAACTTTAATCCTAGCTAGCTTTAAACTTAATTTACATGATAAACTTTTCCAAGATTCCTAAAGTCTCAAAAGTTATACAATCTAACATCAGCTTTTTTTTCCCCCCCTTTCTTTATTCCAGTTTGAGTTAAAAAAAGGGGACGTTCCTACATCAATTAATTGCTACATGCACGAAACTGGTGCTTCTGAAGACGAAGCACGTCAACGTATAAAGTTTTTGATCAACGAAGGATGGAAACAGACGAATGAAGATCAAGCTGCAAAATCTCCCTTCTCCCAAAAGTTCATTGAATTTATAATTAATGGGAACAGGATGACATTGTGGTTTTACGATGGCAGAGATGGTTATGGTGTTCAATACATATGCGAAACAAAGGATTGTGCCTCGTCATTTTTTTTCGAGCCTATTCCCTCTTAAAGCTACGATCAAAACGATTAGCGTCATATGAAGAATGATTCCCTCAATAAGAAAGATGCTATAATGTTCCAAAGTACTATATAGTTTGTCAATTTTTATTTGGTCTAGTGCCGTGCTCAAGATTTCTTGTGATGGTATGCTTTTGTTGGGTGACTTTTCTATTTTTGGTTAGCATTTATTATCACAAACAAGATAGAGTTGTATTTGGATTTATCTTCGGAATTTATTCTAAGACTTCTTAAAAATAATTCACATTTATTATGACATAGCTTTTGTTTTAATATTTTAAATATCTCGCAACTTGGTTTACTCGTATATTGTATGCTTGGTGGTGTGGATTCACTACAAGAAAAAGGGATTTTTGCGACGACAAAAAGTCGTCGCAAAAACCCCATGTCGTCGCAAATAATAGTTTTTGCGATGACATGTCGTCGCAGATATGTCGTCACAAAAAAATAGTTGCAAATACTTTTTTTGCGACGACATTTTTCTTTTGCGACGACGTGCGTCACAAATAACCCGTGTGATATAACATTTTTTGCGATGACAATTTCAAAATGTCGTCATAAATAATTCCCCTTTTTTTGCAACGACAAGTATAAAAAAGTCGTTGTAAAAAACTAAAATAAATTTTTTTTTTGAATTTTTTAAAAAATGACAATTAACTAATTTTTAATAATTTTAATTAAATATTTTTATGTTACATGCTGAATATAATTTATTAAGATACATTAAAAGTAAAATATAAATTAATATTAAAAACAGTAAATCTAAATAAATTTATAAAATATATTATGAATACTACATGAAGTGCATATATAATGTTCAACAAAATATAAAAGTCTAAATAAAGTGAAAAATCAAACAGAACTATTCGTCTAGGTTTGTAACATCGCCAACAGCTGAATCATCATCAGGACTGTCATCATCTGAAGGAGGCAGAGGAGCATCTATTTTAACTAGTTCTGGACGAGTAATCGTAGGTAATTGGATGTTGGGCTGCAATTCAGACACCAACTCTAACATCTTCACCTAATTGTCATAAATCTTCATTTGTTCCCGGTATGATTTCTTTAAATAATGATCCATACGCGGGTCAGGTTGAACCGATGATGTTGCATCCATGAATGAACCAGCAGATGAAGGAGACGCCCCGGAGTAATGCTTTTAGGAGAGCATCGAACCCACTCCTTTCTTATGTCCTCTACGCATGTCAAGAACTTGCTCCAAAACCCCATGCTCGTCAAGGGGGGGTCTAGTCGCGCTTGAAGTAGTCTGTGTTCTCTGCATTTGTCTCTCCTCCTCTAGAGTATTCTACATAATAAGACATTATAATTATTTTTACGTGTTATAAAACCACTATTTCAGTATAAAAAAATTTAATAAGAAAAGTAAAAATACTTACGAAAGTCTGTTCTGCATGGGTATTAACCCAAGAGTCCCTGCAACGATGCATGTCCGCCCAATTGTCTATAGCAGACATCGGCTCTTGCATCTCTGTATTAACCCAAGAGTCTGTTCCGCATGGGCATTTAATACAAGGACAGCTGATATGGCCAATTGAAGTTGTATAATTTTTGGCGACCTCAATAAAAGCAGATAACCCATTCCAATATTCATCCGACAATCCGTTCCTCAAAGAAGTCCAACTTTTGTCAATCGGCATTTCAACTATAAACGACAACAGACATAACAATTTATTAATGTGTTCAATTAATTTTAATCTTAATTAACACAATTAAGCTTTATTAATTAAATTGTGTTAATGAACTTATTAAAATTATGGTTTCCTAACTAAATTTCGATAGCATAACAACTTATTTTTCATATAATCCAAAAATCAAAACTTGCAGAAAAATAACTTTAAAAGATTTCGGCACACCATAGCTGCAAGATGTGCCACCTAGAACAAGAATCATAAACATATACTAAATTTTAACATAATCCCGAATTCATACAACTACTACAATTTTAAACTAAATAAATATAAAAAACTTACAAAGTTCAAACCCACTAAACGGGGGCTGAAAATAGAAGGATTATGTCGGAGGAACCGTGCAAATAAGGACGAAGGTGAAAAATCAAACGCCTACTCAAACGCCTACATCAAATTAAAACATCAAACATAATTTCCAAACACCAAAATTAACATTTTATTAACATCTAGAGTAACATATAAACACAATAATAAGTATAATGATTCTAAGTTCTAAATATAATGTAGTCATCTAGTTCTAAATTCTACTCATCTAGTTCTAAGTATAATGCTTAGGAAATGATTTTAAATGCTAAGTATAATCTAGTTCTAATAACAAGTATAATGCTTAACAAGTATAATGCTTAAGAAAAAAAAAATAACAATATTGTTAAGAAAAAAAACCTCTGTGATCGGGCAGCGGGACCAGGGCGCCGGGAGCAGGGCGGCAAGACCAGGACGCCGGGAGCGGGCCGGCTGGAGCAGGCGGTAGTGCGGTGGTGCGGCGGCAGCGGCAGGAAAGGGAAAGAAGAGAGAGAGAGAGAAGGGAAGAGAGAGAAACAACAAAAGAGAGACAAGGGGAGAGAGGGAAGCGAAGGGGAAGGCCGGCCAGCGGCGGGGGGCAGCAGTAGCCGAAGGAGAAGGGAAGAAGAGAGAGAGGGAAAGAAGGGAAGAGAGAGAGAAAGAAGAGAAGGGAAGAGAGAGAAGAAAGGCCGGAAGCGGGAGCGGCAGCGGCGGCGACAGCGACAGAAATAGGAGGCAGAGAGAGATATTGCAGGAGAGAGAGAGAGATTTTGCAGGAGAAATAGAGAGAGAATCGGGAGAGAATGAAGAAGAAGAAGGGTATATTAGGTCACAGTTATTTGCGACGACAAATTCGTCGCAAATAAATTTAAAATGTCGTCGCAAATAAAAAATTATTTGCAACGACAATGTCGTCACAATTACTAAAAACATCGTCACAAATAACTTTTTTTTCCCAGCCATACTTTCTCGTCAACTAGATTATTTGTGACGACATTGAAACAATGTCGTCGCAAATAATCCAAAAGAAAAATGCTAAAACAATAAAAATAAAAATTTAAACTTTATTTAAAATTAAACACTTTCATCCCATGATCATTTCTTCCGTTTTTTCATCACGCATAACTCGCATCCGCTTCAAGATTCTCTATGGCTACATCTTGCCCTTTAGTTTTTCTGCAACATGAATTAACTTATACAAGCAAAGGCTTAGTAAGACACTTAAATCTCACAAACGTAAATGAACATTTTTATTCATCAAACAATAAACCTCATCATGAGAACAAATATTTTTGAACAAATTTTAACTTTAAAATTCATCATATATTGTGCCCCGCGTTGTACCGTCATAAAGCACTAGTTACAAAAAGCATAGTTTAGCAAATCTTATACCAACCAGGACAATAAATCAATTTCCACAAACACCAATACACGCACACCTGAAGTTTAGCAATTTCTTGAATCTACGAAGACATATGTGTGAGCACACCTGAAACAAAGCAAGATTAGTAAATAAATACTTAAGTTTTCCACAAACACCAATACACGCACGATGTAAAATTTGGGATAAAATTTTTCCTTTCCTCACCCTATAAAACGGGCCACACTATGCTAGGGAGAGCAAAAAATGTATCATCCAATTTTCTAGAATCTCCTATTTATAGAGTAGTAGTCAAACTCCCAAAAGAAATCTAAACTTTATCTCCAAGATAAAGGTTGATAATTATCTCCCACTTTAAATTGATTTTGAAAAAAAAAATGTCCCTTTCTCCCTTATCTGATAGGGCCAGCTACCACAGGGATGTTCGTCCTAGTGGTAGGCACAAATAGTAGATAGGGAAGGAGAAAAAATTCTCATTTATCCTGTAGTCTAATTTTGACTCAAATTCAAATTCCAATTTAAGTAAAGCTTAATTTAATTTGAATTTCAAATGGACAAATTATCAAATAAGTCAACTAGAAAACTTACAGAGCAAGCAACTAAATGTCAAAGGGATTCACACTATGTTAGGCGAGTACACCATGTGGACACCTCCACATGTGTATTCCAAAATTCAAATTTAAATAATCACATTATTTAATTTATAATTAATTCTCAATTAATTATTCTTGAGCGTTTTATTTTAGAATTCCACAATTCTAAAATTTTCATTTTACCCTTAGTGTCTTATACGATTATAGGGATGATGCGGTGACTCATGGACCTATAATTCTGAGCTCTAATAAAATTAATAATTAATTAAAACACTTTAATTAATTAATTAATTCTATTAATTTTAAAAGTTACACTACTATAAACTTGGAATTGTACTCTCGTAATTATAGACATAAATTACATCTAAACTGTGAAGTGTCCATTTGATATAGTCATTACATATAGATCAATCCTCTAAAAATAATTCATAATTAGAGCTAGTTGAAATTCGTTAACCTCTCTAATTACATCATTATCCTTGAGTACCATTCATTCTTTAATGGACAGTTATTCATAAAACAAATTCATGAATCAGAACTCCTACTAGTCCAAGTACGGAATCAATCCTCAAGAGAATTATATTTGTTAGCGTTTATGCCCTTAGGAATAAATGTAACAATTTTCTTCGAGACATTTTGACTATTAATAAAGATTTATTTATTTCATATATCTATGTATTGTCCTCTTTATGTTCATAATAGTTGAATGTATGATAAGCAAACAGAAAGTCTGAGACTGTCATTCTAAATCTTTAGATCATGCATGTAATGTGAAGAACATGCGGAAGACAAGAATCTAAAGATGATAGTCTAAATCTTATGATCCACAATCGAGGGAATAAAGTTGGGCGCTTTATTCATGTTAAGATTGTTATGTTGTCTACTTCCTAACGGAGATGGCTTGTCTTGGTCGTCGGAGGTGGGACTCCATGGGTATAGACATTGATATAGTTTCTAATGGTGAAATCTATATTGGATCGGACCAAAGATGAATTGTTTTAATTAATAATTCTGTTTGAATAAAACAATTCACTTTTGATTTAATTATATGTTGTCATCTTAATCCCGAGATAGATGATGAACCCGTATACTTGACTTGTATCCTTTGATGTACTAAAGGGAGACATCCCGACATTATGTAACGGCACGCTTGCCGGTACATTGGGGGTATGACTCGTGTATCGTAGATTCGTTATTCATAGATAGTGGAATCCATAGCTCCTATAAAGAGTCAATGATATCCTCTTATGCATTATCAGTGGATTGGAAAATACGAGCGCTCGGCTATTAGACTACTCTGTGTTATCTAATGGTTTACTGTTTGTAATAGTATGAATAGTGTTTTTCCAATTGTTTGATAATGGAACATAAGATAAATGTAATCGGGAAGGTAAAACAGAACTTGACCTCAAGTCGATTATGGATATCCTATGGGGATGATATACTAATATATTGAGTCATGGACTAGAGCTAATTAGAGCTTTGTAAAAACGCTATATAAATCGAGAGTGCAGCTCTAGGCTTTTAGTGGAATAGCGCTAGAGTTTTATAATCATGAGACGGACTTGTTGGTTTACAAGTAGCGTTCTGATTATAGGAGCTTGATTTATATGTGTCCATCGGGTCCCTTTGCTAGCTCACATAATTTCTGTAATAACGACACGGTATATTTCCTACATATTGGTAACTTGTGTTATTTCCGTAAAAGAGGTTCAAAGTTAATTCATGATTAATTTATCGGGTGAATTAATTGATAAATTGATTCTAGATAAATTGGTTGAATTATTGTTTTAAGAGTTGTTTAATATGGGAAGACTATTATATGACTGTTTTGATCAGGCAATTTCTCTATTGGGTTGCTTGAATCAAAACTGAGGCTCTATGCAAGTTTCCCATGTTGAAGAACTAGGAAAACAACTTTCGTCAATGCGCATAAAGGTTGACCGGTCACAGTCGATCATCCGTTGACGGTCGGTGGACGGTCCGGTCGACCGTCGTCGACGGTGGGTAGACCGGTTTGTGAAGGACCGTCAACCGTGAGTTATAACGTCTTTGTCTCCGGTCGATCGGGTAACGCCGTAACGCGTCTTCGATCCGCAAAATCGACTCGGGGTGCGATTAAATCTTTGGGAAACCTAATTGTTACGGAAGTATGACTTCCTAAACAGTATAAATAGCCTATTAAGTCACATTACTCTGTAGATCACCAGAGAGACTTTTTGGAGGCTATTGATAAGGGATTCCAAGAGGAAAAATTGTTTAATTATCAAGAAAAATTTTTCTTTGGCTCTCTTGTGATTGGAAGGAGATTAAGAATACCAAGAGGAGATTAAACGAAGTGTGCCCACCCGTACACCGATCGTGGAAACGAGAATAGCAAAGAAGACCGGTTGGTTGAGGCTCTTCGGTTGCTATTTGGAACGCTTTGATCCGGTCGGACGTCTTTGTTTCTGAAATCTTAAAAGGTATGTTTTAGATCTTTAGTATTTATGTTATATAGCATCATGAACATGTTCTTGTTTGGCTTTGATGTTGATTAAAATTTTTAAATTCATTGCGCTTTTCGATGCCATTATTTTTCCAACAATTGGTATCGAGCTCCTGGTTATTTGTTCATGATTATGCTATGTACATCGATTTGTGATCTAAAAATATCTCTTTTATGCTTGAATTGATATTTTAGAGAGATGGCACTCTAGGGTTTCTATATTATGTTGTTGTCATGAATATATGGTGAATGAATGATTAAATAATTATTATTGGTTGTCATTTATGAATTATCAATGATTATTTATTATTTAATTTTTTACCGGTTATGGTTCCTTAGAGTTTAGAATGGTTGTATAGGAATTTGTTCTTTGCAATGTAATTAGATATGCGGCCTATCATCGCCGTTAGGGTTTATTTTATTTTCTCTAGTAGAAATTTTGTAAACCGGAAAACGGTATAGGAATTTTTATGTAAAATTCTTGGAGGAGATTGAAGATGAAGGAGATGAAGGTATCTAATTTTTTCCTTGGTTTATAAAATTGTTTTGTGTTTTTGAATAAATTGAAAACCGCTTTGATTTTTGAAAATCTGGGTTCTTGCACGGGCACCGGTCGACCGGTTAGTGTAAGGCGGTCGACCGGTGAGTATAACTACTCTCGTCTCTCCGGTCGACCGGACCTAACAGACAAAGATATCGATTTTGCAGCTTTTTTGAGATTTTTTCAAGAAAACATGAAAAATAATTTTATGATAACCGGAATTAGATTGTGATGAAGAATTCAAGGACAACCGGGAAGATTCAAGATGAAGAATCGATATATGTTTCGATTATTCTTTGTAATCTTTAATTTCTTTCTTTTCTCTAGGATGGAACCATAATATTACGGTTATTATTATTATTATGCTTCTTGCCTAGCTTAATTGCTTTGTATGATTGCATATAATATGATTTGCTATATATGTGATAACATTGCATATAGAATAGGGAGTGCCGCTCATTAAAATTGTTCATGCATATTTCTTAACATAAAACCTTATTTTCCAAAAGATTGAGTGGGTGAGGGTTTTTGAAGAAAAGACCCATGGCCTCCATCGTTGGTCTGCAGGTAACACATGGTGATACCGACCCCTAGGAAGGGATTCATTATGTACCGGTGTGGATCTCCGAGAGGATAATTTATTTGAGCATATTTTTATGGTTGTACACCCCTAGGTGACAATTGTAATATATGGATCAAATAGTTGAAACGATGGTTATACACTCAAGATTAATTTAATTATTAATCTCCCTAGGAGCTCGATAATTAAATTAATGGCCAAAGAAAGCAGTTATCAATATATGATGGACAGAGATTGATCCGGATGGTATATATTGATCGGGGGATCCGTGTTCCCAATTAAATTTTGCATGATCTCCCTAGGAGACTTACAAAATTTTGAGTTGGGAATTATCGTTGTAAGGTTGTGATTTTTTCAAGGTTTTGACACACAAACATATTTGTTGCATTATAACATGTATATATGTTTGATTACTAAATGTTTATGCAAGTTTGCTTATACTAGATATATGAATGTTTATTGTAGATCAAAATGTCTTCTAGCGCATTATCATCGATACTTAATAAACACAACTTAATCAAGCGAGAATTTTCTTGATTGGAAAAGGAACCTAAAGATTGTCCTAACCTTTGAGAAACCGAATTTCGTCTTGAACACACCTTGTCCTCCGAGCCACTGTTGATGCTCCTAATGAGGTTTTCATAGCGTATCAACGCCGGAAGGACTCGACGATATGGCTCATTTGTTATATGATGGCGAGCATGTCCACCGTGTCTTTGCAAGCACAACATGAAGATTACATAAGCGCTCGTCAGATTATGGATAATCTTGAGGACATGTTCGGCACCCAAGTCACGGGAAAACGCCAGGAAGCCCTTAGTAACCTCATTAACCGCAGATGAAGAAATTTGGGTCTTCCATAAAGGAACATATTTGAAGGTGATGGGCTATTTGGGTGAAGTTCGGACCAATGGGGCCGACATCGATCTTGAGTCTCAACCCGACCATGATCTTTGAGACTTTGTCGAAGGAATATATTCCGTTTAGGGCAACGTTCAATTTGAGCGCTAGATGAATATAACCCCGAGAGAGTTGATGCAAGAACTCAAAAGTTCGAGCGGATGATCAAGGGGTCAACTATTGTGGAAGCCAACTTTCTTTGAGGCATCTTCTTCCAAACCCCTTCGGGAATGGAAAGAAGAAGCAAGTAGCTAAGAAGGAGAGTTCTTCAGTTCCGCCAAACAAGGGCAAGAACAAGAAGAAGAGGAACCCGAACAAGCTTAAATGCTTTCATTGCGGGAAGGTGGGGCACATGAAGAAGAATTACAAAGACTACCTAGCCGTTAAAGGCAAAGGAGGTGAGTGTGATCTTTTGATTGTGGAAGCATGTCTAGTTGAGGAATCCAGTGACAACTGGGTCATAGATTCTGGAGCAACTAATCATGTATGTGTTTCTTTGCAGGGGTTCAAGCAAACGAGAAGTCTTCTAAATGAAAGCTTCACGTTAAGGATGGGCGATGGAACATTGGTATTGGCTGAAGCAGTGGGAGACGTCCATCTTTATTTTGATAGTTATAGGAGTTTATTTTTTATGAGACTGTTTTTATGTTCCTCAATTTAAGAGGAATCTTATTTTCATTGCTTGTTTATTTAAGGATTCTTATTCGGTTTCTTTAATAATAAAGTTGTGATTCATAAAAACAAGTCTTTTATCCGTGATGGATGGATGCAAAATAATCTATATTTTATCAAACCAAAGATGGACTCCTTTGCTAAACTCTTGAAGTTGTTAATAACTCTAAAAGGCTTAAAACTTCTCACTCTAATGAGACATATCTTTGGCATTTGTGACTTGGTCACATTAGCCTTAATAGGATACAGAGGTTGGTAAAGGATGGACCTTTAAGTTCTTTAAATGTTGAGTCCTTACCCCAATGTGAATCTTGTTTGGAGGGCAAAATGACCAAAAGACCATTTTGGGTCTAAAAGGCAATAGGGTGAAGGTGTTCTTGAACTTGTGCATAGTGATGTTTGTGGTCCCATGAACATCAAGGCAAGAGGAGGGTATGAGTATTACGTCACTTTTATTGATGATTACTCAAGATATGGTTATGTGTACATATTGCATCACAAAAGCAAAACTTTTGATAAATTCAGGGAGTTTCGGGCTGAAGTGGAAAAGCAACTGGGTAAACCCATAAAGGCACTTCGATCCGATCGAGGTGGAGAATACCTCTCTGATGAGTTCACCGGATACTTATTAGAGAATGGGATTTTATCCTTTTAACGCACTGGCACTCCCAAAACAGAATGGTGTAGCCGAGAGAAGAAATAGAACCTTGTTGGACATGGTACGGTCCATGATGAGTTATTCGACATTGCCTATATCTTTATGGGGATATGCTCTAAAACTGCATGTTATCTTTCGAACAACGTGTCAACAAAGTTGGTTCCTAAAACTCCTCACGAGTTGTGGACGGGCAGGAAGACATCCTTGAACCATATTCGCATATGGGGATGTCCTGCACATGTCCTGGATAAGGAAGCGAACAAGTTGGAAGCACGTTCAGAAGTATGCATTTTTTGTAGGTTATCCGAGAGGGACGAAAGGGGTTATTTCTATAATCCCAAGGAAAATAAAGTCGTGGTTTCAACGAATGCAACATTCCTTGAGGAAAGTTACATGAACGACTTTAAGCCTCGAAAACAAAATAGTGCTTGAGGAAATATCGAGTGACTTAGTCATACCAACTGTTCCTTTGGAAACCGATCCAATCGTAGTAAAAGAGGAAACCCAACAACAATCTAAGGGGCTTCGTAGTGGGAGGATCGGACATGAACCCGAGAGATTCATGGCTAATGGGGAAACTTTTTGGCGTAATCTCCGGAACATGACAGAGATCCTTATACTTATAAAGAAGCTATGGAGGATGTTGATGCAAACCTCGGAGAGAAGCCATGAAAGTCGAGATGAAATCTATGGATTTTAATCTAGTCCGGGAACTTGTAGATCTTCCCGATGGGATTAAGCCCATTGGGTGTAAATGGGTCTACAAGAGAAAGAGAAATGCGAAGGAAAGGTTGAAACCTATAAGGCTAGACGGTAGCTAAGGGATACACGCAAAAGGAAGGAATCGACTACGAGGAAACCTTTTCGCCTGTAGCCATGCTTAAGTCCATCCGCATTCTCTTATCCATTGCGGCTGCTCTCGACTACGAGATCTGGCAAATGGATGTCAAGACGGCATTCTTGAACGGCCATCTTGAGGAGAGTATCTATATGGTACAACCAGAAGGCTTTGGGGCTAAGGGTCAAATGGGAAAAGTTTGCAAGTTGTTGAAATCCATTTATGGATTAAAACAAGCTTCCCGTTCTTGGAACAAAAGATTTGACCAAGTGGTCAAGACTTTTGGATTCCAATAGAATATGGATGAACCTTGTGTTTATAAACATATTCAAGATGGGAAAGTGGTTTTTTCTTTGTTATATGTTGATGATATTCTACTTATTGGCAATGATGTAGGGGGCTTTATCATCGGTCAAAGTTTGGCTTACCAAACAATTTGACATGAAGGACTTAGGAGAAGCTAATTATGTTCTAGGCATTGAATCTTAAGGGATCGATGAACAAAATGATAGCTCTCTCTCGGGCTTCATACATAGATAAAATTCTAGAAGTATGCAATGCGAATTCCAAGAAAGGTGGGCAACCATCTAGGTGCGGAATTACTCTTTCAAACAGTTGATTGTCCCAAGACATCTAAAGAAAGAGAATACATGGCAAAGGTGCCTTATGCTTTGGTGGTGGGAGCCTCATGTATGCAATGCTTTGTACTCGACCGGACATTTGCCATGCGGTTGGGATTGTAAGTCGATTTCGATCCGAATCAGGACCTAACCAGCGGGTTGCGGTCAAGCATATATTCAAGTATCTTCGGAGAACTAGAAATTATATCCTGGTATATTCCGGGAGGATTTGACACCTCGGGATATCTGATTTGATTTTCAATCTTGTTTGGATTCTAGGAAATCAACTTGGGTTTGTCTTTACTACGGGAGGCGGTTACATCGTTTGGAGGAGTGTCAAGCAAACTTGCACTTCCCGACTCAACGATGGAAGCCGAGTATGTGGCGACTAGTGATGCTTCAAAAGAAGCCGGTGTGGCTCGCAAATATTTGATGGATCATGAAGTTGTTCTGGTGTGGATAAGCCATTGAGACTATCTTTGTGATAACTTGATGCGGCAATAGCTAACACCAAAGAACCAAGATATCGAAAATGAGTAAGCACATAGACAGGAAGTATCATGTGATAAGAAGCTTTATTGAAGAAGGGCATGTGGAAATATGCAAGATCGCGTCGAGAGGACAATATGGCTGACCCGTTCACGAAGGCCCTGCCGGCTAAGGTCTTGAGAAGCATGTCGAGGCTATGGGGATCGAGCATGTCACATTTACTCACTTAAGTGCAAGTGGGAGATTGTTAGCGTTTATGCCCTTAGGAATGAATGTAACAATTTTTTTTTCGAGACATTTTGACTATTAATAAAGATTTATTTATTTCATATATCTATGTATTGTCCTCTTTATGTTCATAATAGTTGAATGTATGATAAGCAAGCGTAAAGTCCGAGGCTGTCATTCTAAATCTTTAGATCATGCATGTAATGTGAAGAACATGCGGAAGACAAGAATCTAAAGATGATAGTCTAAATCTTATGATCCACAATCGAGGGAATAAAGTTGGGCGCTTTATTCATGTTAAGATTGTTATGTTGTCCACTTCCTAACGGAGACGGCTTGTCTTGGTCATCGGAGGTGGGACTCCATGGGTATAGACATTGATATAGTTTCTAATGGTGAAATCTATATTGGATCGGACCAAAGATGAATTGTTTTAATTAATAATTCTGTTTGAATAAAACAATTCACTTTTGATTTAATTATATGTTGTCATCTTAATCCCGAGATGGATGATGAACCCGTATACTTGACTTGTATCCTTTGATGTACTAAAGGGAGACATCCCGACATTATGTAACGATGCACGCTTGCGGTACATTAGGGGTATGACTCGTGTATCGTGAGATTCGTTATTCATAGATAGTGGAATCCATAACTCCTATAAAGAGTCAATGATATCCTCTTATGCATTATCGATTGGATTGGAAAATACGAGCGCTCGGCTATTAGACTACTCGTGTTATCTAATGGTTTCTTTGTTTGTAATAGTATGAATAGTGTTTTTCCAATGGTTTGATAATGGAACATAAGATAAATGTAATCGGGAAGGTAAAACAGAACTTGACCTCAAGTCGATTATGGATATCCTATGGGGATGATATACTAATATATTGAGTCATGGACTAGAGCTAATTAGAGCTTTGTAAAAACGCTATATAAATCGAGAGTGCAGCTCTAGGCTTTTAGTGGAATAGCGCTAGAGTTTTATAATCATGAGACGGACTTGTTGGTTTACAAGTAGCGTTGTGATTATAGGAGCTTGATTTATATGTGTCCATCGGGTCCCTTTGCTAGCTCACATAATTTCCTGTAACGATACGGTATATTTCCTACATATTGGTAACTTGTGTTATTTCCGTAAAAGAGGTTCAAAGTTAATTCATGATTAATTTATTGGGTGAATTAATTGATAAATTGATTCTAGATAAATTGGTTGAATTATTATTTTAAGAGTTGTTTAATATGGGAAGACTATTATATGACTGTTTTGATCAGGCAATTTCTCTATTGGGTTGCTTGAATCAAAACTGAGGCTCTATGCAAGTTTCCCATGTTGAAGAACTAGGAAAACAACTTTCGCCGGTGCGCATAAAGGTTGACCGGTGGATAGACCGGTCACAGTCGACGGTTAGGGTCGACCGTGGGTAGACCGGTTTGTGAAGGACCCGTCGACCGTGAGTTATAACGTCTCTGTCTCCGGTCGATCGGGTTGTAACGCCGTAACGCGTGCGATCGATCCGCAAAATCGACTCACGGGTGCGATTAAATCTTTGGGAAACCTAATTGTTACGGAAGTATGACTTCCTAAACAAAGATAAATAGCCTATTAAGTCACATTACTCTGTAGATCACTAGAGAGACTTTTGAGGCTATTGATAAGAGATTCAAGAGGAAAAATTGTTTAATTATCAAGAACAATTTTTCTTTGGCTCTCTTGTGATTAGAAGGAGATTAAGAATACCAAGAGGAGATTAAACGAAGTGTGCCCACCCGTACACCGATCGTGGAAACGAGAATAGCAAAAAAGACCAGTTGGTTGAGGCTCTTCCGGTTGCTGTTTGGAACGCTTTGATCTGTCAGACGTGTTGTTTTCTGAAATCTTAAAAGGTATGTTTTAGATCTTTAGTATTTATGTTATATAGCATCATGAACATGTTCTTGTTTGGCTTTGATGTTGATTAAAATTTTTAAATTCCGCTGCGCACTCGATGCCATTATTTGTCCAACAATATCTGCTTCTTTCTCAAGAAAGAATGGATTCCATCTCGTGTATTCACATTCTTAGCTACTCACTTCATCATATCTCCAAAATACAAGGAATATGATTCAACATCTCAGAATCCGTACCGACTAAATCAAAAGAGACAAATTCAAAAATAGGAGTCTGCTAATAACTTAGGATTAAGATCATTAATTAATTAATTCATCCTGAGGTCCAATAAAATTAATAATTAATTAAAACTCTTTAATTAATTAATTAATTCTATTAATTCTAAATGTTACACCACTATAAACTTGGAATTGTACTCTCGTAATTATAGACATAAATTACATCTAAACTTTGAAGTGTCCATTTAATATAGTCATTCTATATATGACCATCGGTAGACTCAATTCGAATTTCTATACTTAATGTAAATTATCATAAATTCATGTTGTGTTTGTGGCCCAGTTCCACGCAATCTCATTATGCATAATAAACTCATTCAATATCTCATCATATTAACAGTGCGGATAATACCATTCCATTCTAAATGGGAATGACATTTATTAGTAATGTTTTAATTATAGATTCTGAACTTTAATTAAATTCATTACAAACATCGTTTAGATTATTATCCATAAATATTATCCTCTCATATTTGACACTTATATACAATATTTAAGGTCACATAAATAATCACAAAATTTTCAATGATATTCATAAAATATTTAATAATATATGTACAGAAAATAATGAATACTCTTTTATTAAATTAATAATAAATATCATATTACATCTCATACTTCTAGGACACTATTCCCATCACTTTTTCCTTCAAAATGTCATCATAAGTAAAATATTAAAAGCATCATAACATCATCATAAACGTCAAAATCATAGACTTTTTAATTATTTAATTCATTTTACAGGTGAGAGTGTACTTACATGGACGCTTTACTTAACCTTTTTGAATATCCCAACAATGAAGTGACAAATGAGGTCCTCAAGAG
This sequence comes from Morus alba, assembly GCA_012066045.3. NCBI lineage: Eukaryota > Viridiplantae > Streptophyta > Magnoliopsida > Rosales > Moraceae > Morus > Morus alba. The sequence goes on from CP050224.2 coordinate 39,867, forward strand.
CTCGTCTATATGTTCATGCCATAAATCATAAATAAAATTATTAAAAAAAAACTTAACAACTCATTAAACACATCGATCACATTAAAATAACGTCTAATAGACTATTCTAACCATTCATCAACACCAAGATACAAAAAACCCATCAATTATACAAAAATTACAAAACTTAACAAAAACTGACAGTTTGACCTTTACCCTTTTAAAAATTCATAACAAATCACGTAGACTCAACATTACCTGAAACCAGTGCCAATTGAAAATAGACATCCAGATTTTTCAAATGTATCTAATTTGTTAAAAGTGGAGTTTGTTTGTTCCTCAAACAATATTTTAAAGTCAAATCACAAAAGCTAGAAAATTCCAGCACTAGTAAATTCTGAAAATACCAAAATAAATTCATTAAAGATGAAATCAACTTCAATCACATGCATAAACCAAATGTGTAGATCACATACCCTAAGATATGTTTCTAAAACATTCAAATCACACATTCAATAAAAATCCTCGTGGCAAAGCAAGTCACATATCTTGACCATCAAAATTCACATATCTTGCAACTCACATATATTCTCCCTCAATCATCAACCAATAAATATCCTCCATCATCCTCCCAAACGACTATAATTAAACCCAAAGTAAAATCATCCAAAATCTCATGGAATTTAAAACCAAACAACAAGAAAGAACTATACCTTAAGAATCCTCTTGATTTTGGGTTGGAAGAATCAAAAGTTTACAAAATGGATAGAATAATGGAAGTTTGATGGCTGGTCTTGGAGGCTCTTTGTGAGTTTTTTTTTTTTTGTTTTGAACGTGTCGAAGCTAGAAGAGAGAGAGAGAGAATGTCGTTAGAGGGAGGGAGAGAGTAAGAGTTGAAAATACTTATTGGCTCATAAATCATCTAAAATTAAAAGGGGTTGATTTGGCATTAATTGGGGATTAATTATATGATTAAATGACCCCTTAATAGCTGAGGGAATGACCATCATTAGGGTGTAAAATTGTGTGGAAGACAAATAAAAAAAGTTAGGTCAACTTTCAGAATTTATATTCTTCTTCGCGCGCAAAAATTGGTCAGAGACTGCTGGGTATCCAGATGGTATACTTGCCACGTCTTCTTACTTTAATGTCATAATTGCGCAAATGAGAAGGTGCTAGAAAGCTTCTAAAAGGCTCTACAACTTTGTATAAACTAGAGGAAGAATTTTAGAATTTTAAAGTTCAAAAATAGAGCTAGAAATTAATGTCATGAAAATGGTTCTTTTGTCTAAAATGGAAAAATCAAGGAAAACTTATAATTTTCTTAAAACACATAATTCCATGCATTATAACATGAAGTACACCATATCATGAACATCTATTCATTTATCAAATCATCAAAACAAAAAAAAAAAATTGAACTTATATATAATTTCTATAAAATAGCACGATCTTGTTCTCGGCACCTAGAGTCCTCGTCGCATTTACCTGTAGAAAATAACTCAACGTGATGTTAGAATTAACTAAATATAACACCAAAATATTATTCAAGTTAATTCCTAACGTCCACTTCTAAGAATTTATTCAGTTTAGAAAAATGGGTGTTACATATTGTCCATGTGCATGGCGGTAATTGTAGTGTCGATTTTGACACTAACAGTAAGCCCCCCACTCCTTAGTCGATGGAAATTGACTAAAGGAGTGACATATCATTTTAAGTGCGAGGCTTTGAAGTGTGGGAATTTTTTGAGGTACTAGCTTACTTAGGAAAAAATAAAATTTTTAAATTTTAACATAGAATTAGAGATGTTTATTTCTTTCTACTGATATTGATGAATTCTATCATTAACCAATGCTCGATATTAAGTTGTAATTTGTAATGTATTTGAATATTCATGGAGGTGGTACAATAAGAATACTAGCGTGAGGTGCCATTAAAGTTTATTAGTAAGCATCTTGATTTTGTATGAGATGCACGTAGCTCATATGTGGCATAAATAAACCAATATTAGCATATTAATGCACAAGGAATTGCCACCCAAGTGCTTCCATACCATGAAAGAGATTTGAGACCGTATCTCATGTTATATATTGCTATATATATGGAGAGCTTAGTGGGTTATTGAAGTATAGTATAAGAAATGTGATCAAGTGGAAAAAAAAAGAAGAAGAATAAAAAGAGAGGAAAAAAGATGGAAAATAAAATTGCGCAAACGTGAAGATTTCTATTCTATGCGAGCTAGTATGTAAGTAGACTTTTCACTGCATTACATGAACAGTGGTATATTTTTAATGAAAGTTTTCAGTTTATATATGTTATTGCTGACATGCTTTCATGAGATTTGGAAAGTGTTTCTGAGTATGATGTGAATCTTGTGATTATTATGAACTGACCGAAATATGTTGAAGGCCCAAATCCTCAAGGACTATGAGATTCTATGAGTAGGGCCACATGAAAGAGGTTTTAATAACACAAGATTAATATTATACAAGAGGACTCTAAATGTTTGAGATAACTATTTAAAAGTGGATATACGAAATTATTTATGGTTTACTTACTGAGCTTGCACTCATATAGTTCTCGTGATGCAGGTAAGTGTTAAAATAAAAGTTCTAGCTGACTGAGTAAGAATGGTTTAAGGTCCCATGACAAATGAGGTGATCTTAAGAAATGAAATTTGTATTCTTAAGAATTGTTTTTGAAGATTGTATTTGTGATAGATATTATTTCTCTACTAACTAGTAATATTTTTATTTCAGTTAACGTTTCTTTTGAGTTGGTGTTGTTTTTAACTGCTAGTCCAAGAGGAGCGTTACAATTTGGTATTAAAGTAATACGTTTCTAGAGACATAATGAGAGTGTCATGGAACTAAGTACTTAGTGAGCATAGGATTTATGTTTTGAGGAATAGGTATCTTTATGTATTTTTAAAGACTAACTGTTCTTTTAGAGAAATGAGAATTGTCAAATTTCGAGGACGAAATTTTTGACCGGAGAGAATTGTAGTATCCGAATTTTTTGAGGTACTAGCTTACTTAGGAAAAATAAAATTTTAAAATGTTTACATAGAATTAAAGTTGATTATTTCTTTCTACTGATATTGATGAATTCTATCGTTAGCCAAGGTTTGATATTAAATTATAATTTTAATGTATTTGAATATTCATGGAGGTGGTACAATAAGAATACTAGCTTGAGGTGTCATTACAGTTAATTAGTAAGCATCTTGATTTTGCATGAGCTCCACGTAGCTCATATGTGGCATAAATAAACCAATATTAGCATGTTAATACACAAGGAATTGCCACCCAAGTGCTTCCATACCATGAAAGAGATTTGAGACCGTGTCTCATGGTTTATATTGCGATATTATGGAGAGCTTAGTGGGTTATTGAAGCATAGTATAAGAAATGTAATCAACTAGAAAAAAAAAAAGAAGACAAAAATGAGAGGACATAAGATGGAAAATAAAATAGCGCAAACGTGAAGATTTCTATTTTCACCCAGCTTCTATGTAAGTAAACTTGTCACTACATCACTTGAACAGTAGTATATTTTTAATGAAAGTTTTTAGTTTATATATGTTATTGTTGACATGCTTTCATCATGAGATTTGAAAAGTATTTTTGAGTATGATGTGAATCTTGTGTCTATTATGAACTAATTGAAATATGATGAAGGGCCAAATCCTGAAGAATTAGAGATTCTATAACAGGGGCGACATGAAAGAGGTTCTAATAATACAAGATTAATATTATATAAGAGGGCCCTAAATGTTTGAGATAACTATTTAAAAGTGGATATACGAAATTATTTATGGTTTACTTACTGAGCTTGCACACAAACAGTTTTCGTGATGCAGGTAAGTGCTAAAATAGAAGTTCTAGTTGACTGAGCATGAATGGTTCAAGGTCCCATGACAAGTTAGGAGATCTTAAGAAATGAAATTTGTATTCCTAAAAATTTTGTTTGAAGATTGTATTTGTGATAGATATTATTTCTCTATTAAGCAATAATATTTTTATTTCAGCTAATCTTTCTCTCAAACTGGAGTTGTTTTTAGCTACTAGCTCGGGAGGGGCGTTATAATTTGGTATCAGAGCAATACGTTTCTAGAAACATAGTGGGAGTGTCATAGAACTATAAGTACTCAATGAGCATAGGATTTATGTCTTGAGGAATAGGTATCCTTATGTATTTTTAAAGACAACTGTTATTTTAGAGAAATTAGAATTGTCAAATTTTGAGGACGAAATTTTTAAAAGGAGAGAATCGTAGTATCTGAATTTTTTGGGGTACTAGCTTACTTAGAAAAAATAAAATTTTTAAATTTTTACATAGAATTAGCTAGAGATGTTTATTTCATTCTACAGATATTGATGAATTCTATCATTAACCAAGGTTTGATATTAAGTTGTAATTTGTAATATATTTTAATATACCTGGAGGTGGTACAATAAGAATACTAGCATGAGGTGTCATTAAAGTTTATTACTATGCATCTTGATTTTGCATGAAATTCACGTAGCTCATATGTGGCATAAATAAACCAATATTAGCATATTAATGCACAAAGAATTACCTCCCAAGTGCTTCCATACCATGAAAGAGATTTGAGACTGTGTCTCATGTTTTATATTGCTATATATATAGGGAACTCAGTGGGTTATTGAAGTATAGCATAAGAAATGTGATCAAGTGAAAAAGAGAAAAGAAGAAAAAAAAAAGAGAGGAAATAAGATGGAAAATAAAATAGCGCTAACATGAAGATTTTTATTCTCTACCAGTTAGTTTGTAGATAGACTTTTTATTGCATCACTTGAACAATAGTATATTTTAATAAAAGTTTTTAGTTTATATATGTTATTGCTGACATGCTTTTCTAAGATTTGAAATGTGTTTCTGAGTATGTTGTAAATCTTGTGTTTATTAAGAACTAACTGATATGTAATGAATGGCCGAATTCTCGAGAAATAAGACATTTCATGAGAAGAATCACACGAAAGAGATTTTAAGAACACAAGATTAATATTATATAAAAGAATCCTAAATATTTAGAATTGCTATTTGAAAGTGGATATATAAAATTATTTATAATTTATTTACTGACTCTGCACTCATATAATTTTCATAATAAAAGTAAGTGTTAAAATAAAAATTTTAATTGATTGAGTAAAAATAGTTCGTGATGTCATAACAAGTTAAGAGATCTTAAAAAATAAAATTTGTAATCCTAAAAATTTTTTTAAAAAATTATATTTATTATAAATATGATTTTTTTATTAAGTAGTAATATTTTTGTTTTAATTAACGTTTATCTCGTACTGATGTTGTTTTTAACTGTAGGCTCGTGAAGAGCGTGATAAGCTTTCTTGAGTCGTATTGGTACGGTTTGAACTTCTTCTAGAGTCTTCTGGCATTCTAAAAAGATTTTAGCGCCGTTTCATGGGCTTGTCAATTAGAGTGACTTCTTCCGTACAGTTTCTCCACGTAGCATCATCTTTTTACTGTTGACGGTGGCGATTTTGGTTCAGTTTTTCCTTCTTCTTCTCACCATTGCCGTTGTTGTGCTCCTCTTCTTCTTCTCTCAATTTGAGCATCTTCAAGCGATTTTTCCCGGTAAATCTTCTTCGTTCTTCTTCCTTTTGCTTTTGATTTATTTTCGCTTGTTTTCGTGGTTCATATTTTCTTTTTTCTTCCTGTGTTTCTTCCAGTAAAACTAATTTAGATCTTGAATACCCATTTTTTTTCTTAATTTTCCTAGGGACAAAGAGAGAACAAACAACTGTGAAAAAGAACAAATTAAACATTAGGTTTCTGAACAGACCTGTGATTATGGGGCTTTTTGATGATCTTGATGCCATTGGCGATGTGGACTTCTCCCAGTCGCCACTCAATCCAGCAGCTTGCGAGTCGAGGCGTGGCCCTTCCCGCGGGTCGCGGTGGCTCGTTCGAAGGAGGCGACTGATGATAGCGGCGGTGCCAAGGGAAGAGGTTGATTACTTCTGGAGACGTAAAGAGGTTGGGGCAAGATTATAAGATCCTGGAAGAGATTAAGATCCGTGTTCTAGACGTAAGTGAGCTTGCGGATAGCCTTCTGATTGAGATTTCCTTTACATATTGTCCTCAATTACCGGATGATGATCAGCCAGCTGATGCTGAATTCTTTGCACCCCCTTCTCCATGTGTCGACCCTGGGTGCCGAAGTTGGTGTTGATCAGACTAATGAGGACTTCTGGGCCTTGTACTTTCTGTTACACCACGGTCGAGGAGTTGAACGCTCTCGCGAATGACAGGCGCTGAGGACTCCACGTGGGGAATCAGTTGCTGGCGTCGAGGGAGAAGCCGTAGCAAATTGCCCATTGTGTCGAGAGGTCGTATGCGGAGGGAGGCATCGAGGATGTCGACTCGACTTCTGATGACCAAAGCATCGAGGAATCTCGCCGAGTCAACTTGTCAAAGGTCTTGTCAACTCGAAGAGGGAAGTATCGATCCGACCGTTACTGCAAAAGTTAGGAAATCAAGCGGCAGATAGGAAGGATCAGCCGCATTTTCTGGAGTAGTCATCATGAAAACTCACCTACCCTCACACAGATCGAGGATAGAAGATGGCTTCCTCCTTAAGAACGGAGAATACATATTCACATGTAAAGGCCTATAAATAGGCCCAAGAAAGCCCAGAAAAGGGTTAGACACTATTTCATTACTAAGAGAAAGCTTGTAAACGGCTGACAGATTAGCGCATACACAAGTGGATTAGAAAAAAGAGTTATTGCCGAACCACTATAAAATCATTCTCTCATTTACATTACTTCCCTATTTTTATCTTTAATCATATCTTGAGCATCACAGTGGTGTTTCTAGAAAGGTAATTACGAGTTGTCAGAAAAACACTGTCAACAATTGGCGTTAGAAGGAAGGGCCATAAGCCCAGAAATTTAATCCAGTTTTTAACTAAAAGAAACAGTAACCATGCCTCCCAGGAATACTCGCTTGCTGTAGGCTGATCCGAGGAGCCAGGCAACCTGAAATATCACCGCCGCAGGGACCTCAGCTGATCCGCTCCCGCCGGCTGCCGAGAATCCCCCAAACCGTATCGACCAGCTCCAAAAGCAGGTCAAAATGCTGGCCGCAACCGTGGAAAGAATGGCTACGGCCGTTGCTTGGCGGGACCAAGGGCAAAACCTAATGCCACCGTTGGAAGCTGCGCCAATGAACCCGGTGAACGCCGCTGTTAGGGGCCAAGGAATTGGCGACCGACGCGGTGATGCCGAGGAAGTCGGTGACAGTCGAGCGAATGATTCCCGCCCGTCCAAGTCGAATACGTCTGTGGGTAGCAGACAACGTGTGGCACGGAGGAGAGCGTGGGAGAAGGCTGTGGCGCTAGCTGTGGAAAATAGGGATGCGCCCCCTCGACCGTAACAAGATGCACATAGGAGGAACGTCGTCCCCGTGGAATCTACGTCTGTGCACGGCGGAGACTTGAAGACGAGGCTCGACGTCCAACGCGGGAAGGTTGTGTAGTTGATGAGAGAGGAGGAGCTCGCGTCAGAAAATAAGGCTCGGGCCGAGAAGATGGCCAGGCCAGAAAAGCAGATTGGGAGTCGACTAAGCAACTTCGAACAAGTTGTGGGGAAGGTAGCCGAGGCGGTCAATGTCGACGCCAAGATGTACACGTCGTACGACCACCCATTCACAGAGAATATTATCCGGGTGCTGCTCCCAGACAAGTACAAATCGCCTCCCATTCTGCTATATGACGGAAGGAGTGACCCGGACGACCATTTGGAGGTGTACACAGGACACATGGTCCTACATGGATACCCCGAGGAAGTCATGTGCCGGGCATTCAGGAATCACCTTTCTGATTCTGCTAGGAGATGGTTCAGATCCCTGAAACCAAACTCCATCACCAGTTGGGATGATTTGAAGAACACCTTTTTGACTCAGTTTACAGGTGTCAAAAAATACATCCCGCCGAAACAAAATCTCTCAAGGGTGTACCAGGGACCTAATGAGTCCCTGAAGGACTAGATAGCCCGGTTTGGAGAACAGGTCGCCGCCACCGAGGGAATCTCCAATGAGGTGGCTTTGATGGGGGCGCTGTCGAGCATGAAGAAGGATATCCCCTACAGCACAGACCTCGACCGGAGACCACCCCATACCTACCAGGAATTCCTGACGAGGGTACAGGGGTTCATTAACGCTGAGGAGGCAAAGAAGGCCTTGAAGAGCAAGGTGGCAACCCCTGCCAATGAGGAGGTAGGGCAGGCGAGCGGTCAGAATAACGGCAAGAAGCGCCGAGGTCCCCCTCATGTGCAAGCCGAGCAAAGGTACAACCCGGCTCTGAGCAATAGGGGTGGCAATGCCTCGACGAGCCAGGGGAAAAACAAGCGGCCAAAGCCGCAACGGTACGACACCTACACCCCCCTGACTATGGGGATCGAGGACGTCTACCACGAAATTAGTCATCTCCAGGTTCTGCGTCGACCACCACCGCTAAAGTCTGACCTGACACGAAGAAACCAGAACAAATACTGTTTGTTTCACGACGAGAGTGGGCACACCACGGCCGAGTGCTATGACTCGAGAGATGAGGTCGAGAGGTTGATCCGAGAGGGGAGGCTCAGCGAATACCGAGTCGACCGTCAGAATAACAACAACAGGCGCAACAACAACTGACGGGACAAACAGAGGCATGATAACCCGTCCGAACCAGTCGGCATAATAAGGATAATCTTTGGGGGACCATACCTCGACGGCACCTCTCGATGCGCACAAAAGGAGTACACTCGAGAAGCAAAGGAGAAGTTCAACCAGAGGATCATGAACATCTCCAGACGCGAGGCTAAGGCAGGGTGATACGAGGATGCCGGGATCACTTTCTCGGAGGATGACGCGAGGGGGGTACATTTCCCCCAGAGTGATGTCTTGGTTGTCGAGGCCATGATCGGTAACCATACGGTTTGCCGTATCCTAGTCGACAACGGCAGTTCCGTGGACATCTTGTACGCAGATTGCCTCGACATGATGGAGATTCCCCGCGCAAGGCTACAAAATAGTGCCCAGCCCCTATACTGTTTCACAGGGGATAGCGTCATCCCGGAAGGGGCTATAGAGCTGCCTATAACCATTGGAGACCGACCACACACCTCGACTGTTATGTCAAAGTTCCTGGTGGTGAAGGAAGGCGACCAATACAATGCGGTCATAGGGCGCCCGACGTTGAGGGCCTTGAGGGCAATGACATCCATCTACCACCAGATGATGAAGTTTTTGACTCCCAATGGGATCGACAAAGCCCGAGAAAACCAGTACGAGTCGAGGCTCACGTACTCGGAGACCGTCCGCCACTACGCCGAGCCGACGCAGGTTTGAAGGGAGCTGAGAATGGTCAAGACCAGGGCGGGCGAATTCGACTTGGATCCAAGGTTCCCAGGAGAAGAGCCTGGAACGGGACCGGTCGAGGAATTGATCGAGGTCCCCATTGATGAAAGGGACCCAATGAGAATGCTAAGGGTAGGCTTAGAATTGGGAACACAGGCCCGCGAAAAACTAGTCGAGTTTCTCAAGGGAAACCTCGACGTGTTTGCCTGGGCCCACGAAGACATGGAAGGGATAAGCCCCGGCGTTATGTGTCACCGGCTGAATATCAACGAGAAGTTTCCAATAAAGAGACAGAAGCGTCGACCCATGAACGCCGAGAAATCTGAGGCCTTGCGGGAAGAGGTCAACAAACTTATAAGGAAAAACTTCATCCGAGAAGTCTTGTACCCCAAATGGGTGTCGAATCCCGTACTGGTGCGAAAACCAAACGGGGAGTGACGAACATACGTCGACTTCAGTGACCTCAACAAAGCATGTCCCAAGGACAGCTTCCCACTACCCTGAATTGACCAGCTAGTCGACACCACGGCAAGACACGAACTACTGAGCTTCATGGACACGCACTCTGGGTACAACCAGGTACCAATGCTCAACCGCGATGAAGAGCACGCGGCGTTTGTTAACGAGAGAGGGCTCTACTATTACAAAGTGATGCCTTTCGGTCTCAAAAATGCTAGAGCGACCTATCAATGCCTCGTCAATAAGATGTTCGCGGGGCAGATCAGAAAGACGATGGAGGTCTACATCGACGATATGCTGGTGAAGAGCAGGAAGACCGAGAACCATGTGGAGGACCTAGGGAGAATGTTCGGTGTCCTCAGAACGTACAAGATGAAGCTAAACCCTCGCAAGTGTGCTTTCTGTGTCGTCTCAGGGAAGTTCTTGGGTTTCATAGTGAGCAGTCGAGGAATCAAGGCCCTCCTCAACATGGCATCACCAAGGAAGCCCAAGGAGGTCCAGAAGCTGACAGGCTGTGTAGCCGCACTTAACAGGTTTTTGTCTAAATCAATGGATAAGTGCGTTCCATTCTTTGACACCCTGAGGGGAAGTACGCCGTTCCTATGGACGGAAGAGTGCGAACAGGCATTCCAACAACTGAAGGAACACCATGGGAAACCCTCTTTGCTGTCCAAACCTGTGACCGGAGAGGTGCTGAGCCTTTACCTAGCGGTCTCGGAACACGCCGTTAGTTTGGTGGTAATCCGCGAAGAGAAGAACGTGCAGCTGCCAGTGTATTACACTCGCAAGTACCTCCTCGACGCGGAGACGAGGTATCCACAGATGGAAAAGCTTGCCCTTGCACTAGTTGTAATAGCAAGGAAGTTGTGGCACTACTTCCAAGCCCATATCGTATAGGTTTTAGCCAACCACCCACTCAGGCAGGTGCTACAAATGCCAGACACCTCCAGTCGACTCTTAAAATGGTCCATAGAGCTCAGCCAGTTCGACATCGACTACATACCATGGACCGCTATCAAGGGCCAAGCCCTGGCAGACTTTGGGGCAAAATTCACAGGGTTACCAGCTGAGGTCGAGAAAGCTAATGAACCACCGCGATGGAAGCTCTACGTCGACGGGAGTTCCAAGGACAACGGTAATGGGGCAGGACTGGTGTTACACACACCAGAAGAACACAAGATCACCTCGACCATCAGGTTTGAATTCCCCGCGTCCAATAATGAAGCAGAGTGCGAAGCGTTGCTGGCTGGACTTTGGTTAGTGGAGCACTTAAAAGCTGGGAACCTAGACATCTTCAGTGATTAACGGCTCATTGTGAATCAAGTGAAGGGCCAGTACCAGACCCGGGATGAAAAAATGGTCGCGTATCTAAAGAAGGTGAAATAAGCCCTGGGGAACTTCACGGCCTATGATATACAGCAGGTGCCAAGAGCAGAGAATAGCAACGCCGACGCCCTCGCTAAGTTGGCGACGTCGAGAGATTTTGAGCTCTTGAACTTGGTGCCCGTGGAGGTCTTGAAAACGCCGACCACAGAAAAGAGGCCTGAGGTTATGCTGGTGGATTATCAGCCAAGCCAGATGGACCCGATCATCAGGTACTTGGTCGACGCTGAACTCCCTAAGGGCAGACAACAGGCCAAAAAGATGAAGTATCAAGCGGCGAGGTATACAATGCATGACAATCTCCTCTACCGCAGAGGGTACGCGACGCCCTTGCTCAGGTACCTCGGCGCAGAGGATGCAAAGAGAGTGCTATCTGAAGTGCACAACGGGATATGTGGAAATCAAGCGGGGGGACAGTCCCTAGCCTATAAAATACTACGGCAGGGGTATTACTGGTCAAGAATCAAGAAAGATACGGCCGAGTACGCGAAAAGGTGCGAGAGCTACCAGTGGTACGCCCTTACCCCTCGACTACACTCAGAGGACCTAACCTCCATAGTGTCCCCTTGGCCCTTCACTAAATGAAGAATAGACCACATAGGTCCCCTGCATAAGACCCCAGGGGGTTATAAGTTCGCTATTATCACCGTCGACTACTTTACGAAGTGGGTCGAAGCCGAGCCATTGACGACCATCGCAGAGAAAAAATGTACAAACTTCATATGGAACAACGTAGTTTGCAAGTTCGGTGTGCAACATTCCCTCGTGTCCGACAATGGGAAGCAGTTCAACATGACAACACCAGTCAGTTTTGTGAGCTACTGGGGATCCACAAGAATTTTTCCTCTATTGTATACCCCCAGTCTAACGGGCAGGTCGAGGCAGTCAATAAGATAATCAAACTCACGCTCAAACGACGCCTCAACGCCTACAAAGGAAAATGGACCGATAAGTTACCGAAAGTATTGTGGGCCTACAGAACCACAAGTAGGACTACTACGGGAGAGACCCTATTCTCAATGGCCTACGAGGTCCAGGCAGTCCTTCCAGTCGAGGTGTCCATTCTGACCAACTAGGTAACCCAGTACGAGGAGGATAGGAACGCCGAACTGATGGGGCTTGGAGCTCGACCTCCTAGAAGAACGACGCATAGATGCATAATTAAGGCTCGCCGCCTACCAGGTAAGAACTGCCAGGTATTATAGTAAGAAGGTCAAGCAAAAGCGCTTCGGGGTTGGGGACCTAGTTTTGCAGGTGGTAACCCCAAACACAAAACCCAAGAACTCTGGAGCCTTGGGACCGACCTGGGAAGGGCCCTACAGAATAAAAGAGGTCGTTGCTAATAGGTCGTATCGACTGGCAGAGATCAACAGTCGAAGCATCAAGCATACTTGGAATGCGGACCAGCTGAAGGTCTACTACCAGTGACCACGAAAAGCGTCAACCTGACAGAGCAGGCTTAATGTTTTTTACTTTTGTTCTATCTCATTTCCCCTTTTTGGTAGGCTAAGAAGCCAACTTGTAAATTATACATGAATAATTATACGTCAATATGTCAACTGATTCTTCTTACTACTTTTAGAGTGCATTATATGCGTAATTGACAAATCCTGACTTCGACTGATTCTTCTTACGTGGGTATGATTATCTACTACTTATGTCGACACGTTGACAAAAATTTGTCGATATGTCGACCGAAAATTGTCAATACGTCGACCGAAAATTATCGATACGTCGACAACGATGTGCCATAAACAAGTCCAAGGCTTTGTTTTTGGCAAGGGGACAATATAAGCCCGCCACAAACTTGCAAAGATGGTAGGGCTCTGGCCCAACCGTGCTTAAGCAACTAGCAGCTTTTCTACGCTTTTAATGTTCTGCTATCTACGTCGAAGCGTTGACAATGTTGTGCCAATGCTGACTTCTAAAACTCAGCTTTGGTGAGGGGGTATTAAGGCCCAACAATGAGGCCCCCCACAAAAAAAAAAAAAAAAAAAACCTCAACTCACAAGAGGTAGTCGAGCCTACACTTGGCAAAAATTCTCCACACAACATAATAAAAGGATAAGCGTAAGTGTATATACGAAAAATAAAAATATAAACTTGTCTCGACCTTATGGCCGTTACAGAATACCAACTAAATATTGTCTAGGCCTCGTGCCCTATTCAAAAAATAAATAATGATAATTGGAAGAGAAAAACACAAGTCTTCTCTGCGCGCCTTCATCTCCGCCTGCTTGCTCCGCGCCGCCCTCTTCCGGTGCCCCTTCGACGTCTTCAATTTCTTGCTCTGCCTCCGCCTGTCAGACTCATCGAGGAAAGCAAGGTCAACATCCGGACGCTTGCCTGGGGGCGGCGGGGATCCGATCCCGGGGGACTTCATGAGGGACAAGCCCGGGTTCCTCAAACTCGGTGAGTCCCGATGGCGTCGAGCCTTTGGTTTTTGAGCTCCTCGAGGCCTCAGAGGACTTGAACTGCTCAGTCCCTTAATCATTTCTTGAAGTCTCGGGGCGTCTTGAATGACTCCAACTGAGTCGACCAATGACAAACTCCCAGAGGCCATGAAATCCCGGACCGCCTTGAGCGCCTCATACATAACCTCACGGAACTTGCCAGGACGAGGTATTCCTCGTGACCTTGGCACTTCCCTCCCGAACGCCCTCTTTGAAGCTGGCGGCCTTCTCAGTGGTGATGCTCTCCCCAAGAGACAGCACCTTAGCCTTCTCGACATCGAGGTTCAGGGAAAGCTCCTCCCGGGCAGCCCAGAGGGTTTTGAGCTCTTGCTCGGTGCCTTTCGATCCAGTCTCCTTCTACATCAGTTCATCCAGCTCCACGTAGTTTTGGAGGGCCAGCTCAAGGGCCTGCATGCAAAAGAGAGGGAGGGGGATAAGTTTAGGATGCAGAAGCAAAGTCCCTAAAAAAGAAACAGAAGTCGAGGAGTGAGAGCGAACGTACCGAGATTTGACGCGTCACAGTCAGATGCTGGCGGTCCAAAATGCTCCTCCTAGCGAAGGAGTCCCAGGACTCCTCGTGAAAGTGTGAGTAAATGGCCTGGATAGGGAGGCAAAACCGATGAGGTAGGCACAGAGCATTGTGAAGAAGGTGAGGGATGACGTCCGTTACGATGAACTTAGGGTCATCAATTCTTGACCCCATCACCAGTGGCACCGACAAAGGAGGGACTACCTCGGCATCTTTCCCTTTCTCGAGGCACCGAGCCTGCTGTAAGGTTGACTCTTCGACCCTCGTAGTGTTACGAGGCTCCGCGACCCTTGGCCTCTTGGCGGAAGGGTCGATCACGAGCATCCCCCGAGGGGGTGGATTAGTGATCCTGGGGGGCAGGGGCGACCTGAACAGGTGAAGGCCTCGAAGATTCCAAAATCTCGTCCTTGTCCTTCCTCTTCTTCGGCCTGGATAAGAGGGTGTAACTCATCATTGATGGCACGGCTACAAGAAGAAAAAGAAGGGGCCAGCTCAGAAACCCCATGACCGTCACCCTCGACCTCAGACAAAGAAAAGCTAGACTTACCGCTCAGGAGATTCGCAGGGGCACCGACAGGTACTCGGGGAGTGTTGAGGAGCACAGACAGGCCGTATTCTTCCCGATTTCCAGCAGTGTTGAGAATCGATGCTCGACTGTTGTCTTCAGGAAGAGCTCGGATCTGCTCGACGCCGGCAAGCCCAGAAGTGGTAAGGCGCGACCGAGGGACAGATTCACCTGCAAAGAGGAGCAACGCATTAGAAAGCTCGACGGGCAGAATCAGTCCTATCAAGACGGGGTATAGAAAATGAGGAACCTACAGTATTTGTTGAAAACTGTTTGGGTCCCCAAAGGATAGTCGCCGTTGAGAAGATGGGAGTTTAAGTTGCCCCTAAGAAAAAAGAATTAGGGCTTCCACCTATGGGCGCTGGAGGTCTTCTCGACCACCAGGGGGGAACAGGGGGTTTGGACTTGACAGAGGAAGCAAAATAAAAAAATCCCCTCAGGTCTGGGGAGGCCTTCAGGGAATAACAGTATAGAAATTCATCGACGGTTAAGTCGACCCCAAGGAATTTCCTCCACAAGATTATCATGAAGTTTATTATCACCCAACAATTGGGTGACAACTGTGCATGCGATATCTTGTGAAGGCCACAGAGGGCCTTCACAAAAGGATGGAAAGGGATAGTCTGCCCGAAGTTAAGAGCACGGGTTTAAACAGTCATGTGGTTCGCTGGGGGGTTGCGGGCCCGGTCATTGGGGGTCAGGATGATTAGGTAGAAATTTAGAGGGTCGATCCGGGTGTCATTAAAGGCCTTCAGTGCTGTCTAAGGTTTAATCTTTGATGGGTTAACATCTGTGGCCAAACTCGAGAGGCCGCTGGTCGACGCAACCCCGTACCCCCAGCTCTCAGAGGCCTGACCTCCCCACCAAGGCCCCCGTCATCGAGGAGTATCAGCTTGTCCGATTTAGAGAGCGAGGCTGACACCTCAGGGAAGTCCTCCATTTGGCGAAGCAAAGAGTCCACACTCTGGTCTGACACGAGCTCGTTGTCCCTAGTTCGACTGGGTCATCCCTCACCCGGGATGTGGAGACCTCTCGACCCCTAGCTTGTTTTGGTGACATGTTTTTGAAGATAAACAAAGGGCGAAGTTAGGTCCTAATGGCCGAGAGGTCCAGGTGCCATGCGAGCAGGCACGAAGAACATGCCCCAGCCAGAGCCCTCAACAGCAAGGGGCTGGGAACTCAAGACTCAGCTCAGGGCCAAGAGAATGAAAACAGGACAACAGCCCCACGCGGCCTCAGCCCTGGGCATGCCGCCGACCATGGCAGGTGGGAGCATTTTTCCCCCTATTTTTGCTTTGTTACAGGTTCATCGTTTTGCACACAATGGCACGAGGATAATGACAAAGACAAAAGGAAACGAGAACTCACTAGTTGTTCAGAAGATGGGAGCCTGGAGATGGAGGTAAGAAGAGGCGCACGGAAGTAAAATGTCTAGTGGAAATCTAACAGAGTAATGGCGTTCAAGGAAATGGGCCGCCTCAACGTCATTGTAGGGGGTTTAAATAGATGCCTGAGGGGTCCAAGGGACTCCAAATCCCATCGGAGGGCTGCAATTCATCCTCCTAGTGCCACATAGCGCCAGGGGAGTGGAAGCGTGACTGTTGACATGATCGACGTGACGATTCCACTATCTGAGAAACCAACCACAATGATCGCGGTACCGACAACTAGCCGTCATGATCTCCAGAAGAGCCCTTCCCACATGGCATCCTCGACGTTGAGTAGCCAGGAAAGCCGCACTGTGACGTCCCAGTCTAGGGGTAATTGTTACACCACAATCGATGAGTAGACCGCTCTCACGAATGACAGGCGCCGAGGACTCCACATGGGGAATCGGTTGCTGGTGTCGAGGGAGAAGCCGTAGCAAGATGCCCATTGCATCAAGAGGTCGTATGCGGAAGGAGGCATCGAGCATGTTGACTCGACTTCTGATGACAAAGGCGTCAAGGAATCTCACCGAGTCAACTTGTCAAGGGTCTTGTCAACTCGAAGAGGGAAGTATCGATCCGACCGCTGCTGCAGAAGTCAGGAAATCAAGCCGCAGATAGGAAGGATCAGCCGCATTTTTCAGAGCAGTCATCAAGAAAACGCACCTACCCTCACACGGATCGAGGACAGAAGATGGCTTCCTCCTTGGGAACGGAGAATACATATTCACATGTGAAGGCCTATAAATAGGGCCAAGAAAGCCCAGAAAGGGGTTAGACACCATTTCATTACTAAGAGAAAGCTTGTAAACAGCTGACAGATTAGTGCATACATAAGTGGATTAGGCAAAAGAGTTATTGCCGAACCATTATATAATCATTGTCTCATTTATATTACTTCCCTGTTTTTATCTTTAATCATATCTTGAGCATCACCGTGAGTGTTTTTGGAGAGGTAATTATGAGTTGTCAGAAAGACACTGTGAACACTTTCTAAAGCAAGATCTGGACTCGAAAAGTACTTTCTCCATCTGTCGACCCTGGGTCATTACCTCTTCGGGACTCACCAAAGAAATCTGCTAGTCATTAGATATTTGTCTAGCTGATCAAAAGTGGAAAAATATGTACTTCATGGTGAAAAGATCTGTGGATGCCACTGGATGTAGCTGGGCGACTCCAATCGAGTAGGGTCGACCTGGTGAGATGTCTATCGGTCAATTTTTTTATTTTACTCATTCGTTTGTTGTCGTTGCTTAATCTGTTTGTTCTTGAGTCACTTTCTAATCTCTATATCTTCTTTTGGTTTGCAGAGCATGTTTGGAACAAGTCTCCAAAGATTTGCAAGGCTTTAGGGGAGAAGACTGTTAATTGTGTGGCCAAAATATTGATAAAACACGGGATATAAACTTATGTAAGTGCATTGTACTCCTAAATCCTTATGTATGCTCTTGCTCAATATGCAGAGATAACATGTTAAAGCTTTTAAGATGTTAAAGTTAAATTAGGGTGTGATTTTATTCTAGTACACAATACTATATATTAATTACTATCAACCTATAAGGCTGCGATGGTGGAGGCTGACAAGCAAAAATGGTGGGATGCTATGAAACTCGAGATGGAGTCCGTGTACTCCAACTCAATCTAGCAACTTGTTGATCAACCTGGTAGGTTAAAACCCATCGGATGCAAGTGGATTTTTAAGAGAAAAAGAGGAGCGGATGGTAAAGTGGAGACTTACAAAGTTAGGCTTGTGGCTAAGGGTTATACCAAGAAAGAAAGAGTTGACTATGAGGAAATGTTCTTGCTAGTTGTCATACTTAAATCCATTCAGAAACTCCTGTCTATAGCAGCATATTTCGATTACGAGATATGGCAGATGGATGTCAAGATAACTTTTCTGAATGGCTATCTTGAGGAGACCATATATATGGACCAGCCAGAGGGTTTTGTGGAAGATGGCCAAGAGAAGAAAGTCTGCAAGCTATAAAGATCCATTTATGGATTAAAGCCGGCTCTTAGATCATGGAACATCTGGTTTGATGAGGCTATGAAGTCTTATGGATCTGATCAAACTAAAGATGAACCATGTGTCTACAAGTATATAAAGTACAAGAAAGTGGTCTTCTTGGTACTTTACGTGGATGATATTCTACTCATTAGGAATGACGTAGAATCCATAAGCAACGTAAAAGAATGGTTAGCCAATCAATTTCAAATGAAAGATTTGGGAGAGGAAAGCTATGTTCATAGGATCAAGATTATTTGAGATCACAAGAAAAGGCTGTTGGTGATGTCTTTGGCATCATATATCAAGAAGGAACTTGTTTGATTCTTGATGCAGAACTCTAAGAATGGGAATATACCTTCTGGACAAAGTATTCATCTTTCCAATGAGCAATGTCGTAAAACTCTGCAAGAGGAAGAAGACATGAGAAGATATCAATATGCATCCGCAGTTGGGAGCCTCATGTATGCCATGATGTGTACTAGGTCGGATATCTGCTACTTAGTGGGAGTAGTCACTAACTACCAGTCTAACCCAAGATTTAGTCATTGGGTTGTGGTGAAATGTATTCTTAAGTATCTTAGGAGAACGATAAACAATATACTTGTTTATTTCAGAGAACATCTATCTCTCACCGAATAGATAGATTCTGATTTCCAGTCAGATAGGAATGGTCGATGGTCGACATCTGGATCTTTGTTCACTCTTAACGGAAATGCTGTGGTATGGAGGATTGTTAAACAAAAGTGTGTTACTGACTCCACCATGGAAGCTAAGTATGTTCTAACTTGTGAAGCCGCAAAAGAAGCTACCTGGCTCCGTAAGTTCCTAACTGATCTGAAAGTTGTTCCAGATGTGGATCAACTAATTAAACTATACTGTGACAATAGTGGAGCAATGGCTAATTCTAAGAATCAAGAAGTCAAAAGAGTGCAAGCATATAGAGAGGAAATATCACCTGGTACGAGATATAGTCGAGAGAGGCGATGTAGCAGTCCTAAAGATCGCGTTGAAGAACAACCTTGCAAACCGTCTCACGAAGACATTACTGCTAAACGTCTTTGATAAACATCTTGAAGGCTTTGGGATTAGGGACATGTCACACTTTTTATAGGAAAAGTTGGAGATTGTTGGGAAAGGTGTCCTTACAGCATGAGATGTAATAAGGATGTTTTATTATTTTATTAATAAAATAGTTTATTCATTATATATGTGTAAGTGTTATTGAATACTTTATGAATATCATAGAAAATTTTGCGATTATTTATGTAACCTTAAATGTTGTATATAAGTGTTATATATGAGAGGATAATAATCGAAACAATGTGCATAATGAATTTAATTAAAGTTTCAGAATCTTTAATGAAAACATTACCAATACATGTCATTCCTATTAAGAATGGAATGATGTTATCTGCATTATTAATATAGAAGGATATTGAATGAGTGTATTATGCATAATGAGATTATGTAGAACTGGGATACTAACACAATTTCTTTTTCTGATAATTTTTGTTAAATATAGAAAATCAAATTTGAGTCTACTGATGGTCATATATAGAATGATCTTAATCCTGAGTTATTATGTCACGCCCCGAAGCAGGGGTAGGTGATGTGGAGCTCGATTAGCGGTTAAATGCATGATAATAAAGAAAATTTCCAACAAGCCCCACACTCAATTAAAATAAATTACAGGACCTATCCATAGGATCTCATTACCGTACATACATGATAAGTAAATAAAACATTACAGACATCATCCACATTCTAGAAATCTAAATATCAGAGTTTACAAATTCTTACATTTATCCAAGAGGTTGAACACAATCCTCTCTAACCTAAGATGGTAGTAATCTAACTCAGCTACTCCGCACCGCTTCTAGGATTTTCTGAGAGGGGTTTAATATGTATATAAAATAATAAAACGTAAACGAAAGGGCCAGTAGGATATAATTTGAAATAACTTTATAAATAAATGAATAAATAAATGAGCGAGTAAATGAATTCGACATTTAGTTCTAACACAACAGCCAGAACCTCACATCCTTTTTCTCAAAGGAAATATAACTGAAAATCACCGTATTACAGGCATCAACAAGTAATTTATACAAATTACTTACACAACCACATGCACAAGCCTTCCCGGGCTAGGTTTCGGGTTCTACCCCTGAGGATGCACTCTCCACATCCTATCTAGGCCATCAGCCAGTTTACCAATTCGTAAGATCTCTTTCCTTAAGAAATCATTCATTAATCTTTCTGAAATCGTTATTATAATCCCACGAACTACACAAGCCGTGGGCCCCATGAACTACGACAAGCCATGGGTTCTATGAACTACAACAAGCCATGGATTCCGTGAACTACAACAAGCCACGATTTTCAAAGATTTTTCTTTCGTAAACAAGCCCCTTTCTTTAAAACATTTGCAAGGCCAAAACTCGTTTAAAACCGGGCTCATAAGGAAAAAAGGTAAGAAATCCTACCTTCTAATTATTAAACCTGTGGCTAGCGGTGTACTATTATGGCTTTCGCTTCCTCAAGCCACTCAATCCAAGTCCTCAGCTAGCACTGATGCAAAATAACATTTTAGGATCCCAATCTCATTCCTAAAGTAATTCAAACTCAATTATATCCTTTTGATTTCCTATTAGTGTGCCTTGACTCAAATCCAAGTTTCACAACTGATTTTTATAATCAGTTTGGGGGTTCTTTAGATTGAAATTAAATTCATGGAATTGGTTTCCTATTTATTGTCAGTTTAAAATCAACTTTTTAAAGAAATTTCGGCAGCATGCCGGCATAAATAGGAAAAATACCAAACCTGCAATTCAAGTTCAATTTCAAAATAAATTCTCTAGAATCCATCAAAACCAGTTTCCAATCAACTAAACAAGTCCAATAACTGAAAACCCCTAAATTTCAATCAATTCCAACAATAATTGTTCAAATCCAAACCCTAACTCAAAATTATTCAAATCTAACTAAAATTTCAAAGTCTCAAACTAATAACTCAAATCCAAGTATGGGCTGTTGGCCGGCGGTGAAGGAAGAAAGAGAGAGAGAGAGAGAGAGGTTACCATGGAAGAAGACGAAAGGAAAGAAGGAAAAGAAAGAAAGAAAGGAAGAGAGAGAGAGAGTGGTATGTGGCAGCCACGGGAAGGAAGGAAGAAAAGGAAAAAAAGAAAAGAAGAAAAAAGAAAAGAAAAAAAATAGGTGTCCAAATATTTTAAAATGGCAGTCCAAAAAATGTTCCCATACACACTTCCGGGTAAAATATAATTACTGAAAATATTTAAATTCCTTGGAAATATTTAAATTTACACGTCAGAAACATTTAAAAATCAATAATTAATTAATTAAACCGGATTAGGCACACTAATAAATCTCAATTACCTTAATTAATCTCCTTTAATTCTTTGGGGTGTTACAACTCCACTGTCCTTAAGGAATTTCGTCCTCAAAATTAGGACTCACCTCAGAATGCAAACATATGCAGATAACGCTCCTGTATCGTTGTTTCAAGCTCCCATGTCACTTCCTTAACTCCATGGTGCTACCATAATACTTTCACTAATGGGATCTCACGATGATGTAAACTCTTCATCTTCCGATCAAGAATCTAGACTGGTGCCTCCTCGTATGTCGTGTCATACTGTATCAGAATGTCATACCATTGTATCACAAATTCCAAATCAGTTTGACATTTTCGAAGCATGGAGACATGGAACAAGTCATGCACGTGAGATAACTCAGGCGGTATAGTCAGACGATACGCCACAACTCTGACTCCTTGCATGATCAGGAATGCTCCAACATACCTTGGTGCAAGCTTCCCTTTCAAACCAAAATGAACAACTCCTTTGAGTGGTCAAACCTTCAACAAAATGAAGCCGCCTTCCGGGAATTCCAAAGGTCTACGCCTTCTGTCAGCATAGCTCTTCTGACGACTTTAAGCTATTAATAGTCGTTCCCGAATCACAGCTATCTTTTCATTATTCTCTTGAATAACTTCAGGTCTAGTGGTGAGTCGAACCGCTGGTTCCAATCAACAAACAAGTGATCTACACGGTCAGCCATATTAATGCACAAGGAATTGCCACCCAAGTGCTTCCATACCATGAAAGAGATTTGAGACCGTGTCTCATGTTATATATTGCTATATATATGGGGAGCTTAGTGGGTTGTTGAAGTATAGTATAAGAAATGTGATCAAGTGAAAAAAAAAAAAGAAGAATAAAAAGAGAGTAAAAAAGATGGAAAATAAAATAGCGCAAACGTGAAGGTTTCTATTCTTTACGAGCTAGTATGTAAGTAGACTTGTCACTGCATCACATGAATAGTAGTATATTTTTAATGAAAGTTTTCAATTTATATATGTTATTGTTGGCATGCTTTCATGAGATTTAGAAAGTGTTTCTGAGTATGATGTGAATCTTGTGATTATTATGAACTGACCGAAATATGTTGAAGGCCCAAATCCTCGAGGACTAAGAGATTCTATGAGAGGGGCCACATGAAAGAGGTTCTAATAACACAAGATTAATATTATACAAGAGGGCTCTAAATGTTTCAGATAACTATTTAAAAGTGGATATACGAAATTATTTATGGTTTCCCTACTGAGCTTGCACATAAACAGTTCTCGTGATGCAGGTAAGTGTTAAAATAAAAGTTTTAGCTAACTAAGCAAGAATGGTTTAAGGTCCCATGACAAATGAGGTGATCTTAAGAAATGAAATTTGTATTCCTAAAAGTTTTGTTCGAAGATTGTATTTGTGATAGATATTATTTCTCTATTAAGCAATAATATTTTTATTTGAGTTAACGTTTCTTTCGAGTTGGCGTTGTTTTTAGCTGCTACCCCAGGAGGTGTTGGGAATAGTGTCCTGAAAGCATGAGATGTAAAAGGATATTTATTATTTATTTAATAAAATAGTTTATTCATCATTTTATGTGCATATATTTATGAATATTTTATGAATATCAAATAAAATTCCTTGATTATTTATGTAACCTTAAACATGGTATATAAGTGTTATATACGAGAGGATAATGTTTAAGGATAATAATCAAAAGTAATTGTTCATAATGAATTTAATTAAAGTTCTAAATCTTTAATTAAAACATTATTAATACACGTCATTCCCATTTAGAATGGAACGGTGTTATCCGCACTGTTAATATGGTGAGATATTGAATGAGTGTATTTCGCATAATGAGATTATGTGGAACATGGACGCAGACACAATATGAATTTCTAATAATTTCCGTTAAGAATAGAAATTCTAATTGAGTCTACCGATGGTCATATATAGAATGATCTTAATCCTGAGTTCTTAACAAACTCCTATATATGGATTTATGTCAATTGATTTACTCAGTACGGATTCCGAAACCCTGAATCCTATTCC
This sequence comes from Morus alba, assembly GCA_012066045.3. Taxonomy (NCBI): domain Eukaryota; kingdom Viridiplantae; phylum Streptophyta; class Magnoliopsida; order Rosales; family Moraceae; genus Morus; species Morus alba. Next base: position 63,469 of record CP050224.2, read on the forward strand.
TTGTATTTTGGAGACATAATGAAATAGGTAGCTGGGAATGTTATTATACGAGATGGAATCCATTCCTTCTTGAGAGAGAAGCAGATAAATAATTCATAAGGTGTTTGTATCGACAAATGCCACATTTCTAGAGCATGACTATATGATAGATTTTAAGCCCAGAAGTAAGATAGTATTAGAAGAGTTACTTTCCAATGAGATCGGACCACATTCGACAAGAGTTGTCGGACCACTCAGAGAAAAGACCACAGTTCCTAATCAGACTCCTACGGCACCTCGTCATAGTGGGAGGGTAAGCAGTTTACCCGACCGTTATACCGGGGAAGCCCAAGTCGTCACTGCTGATGACGGTAAGGAGGATCCATTGACATTTAGGGATGCGATGGATGATTCTGATAAGGAAGAATGGCAAGCAGCTATGAAACTCGAGATGGAGTCTATGCACTCTAACTCAGTCTGGCAACTTGTAGATCTACCCGAAGGGGTAAAACCCATTGGATGCAAGTGGATCTTCAAGAGAAAGAGAGGAGCGGATGGAAAAGTAGAAACTTATAAAGCAAGGCTAGTGGCTAAGGGTTATACCCAAAAGGAGGGAGTTGACTATGAGGAAACTTTCTCGCCGGTAGCCATGCTTAAGTCCATCCGGATACTCCTGGCCATTGCAGCATATTTTGACTATGAGATATGGCAGATGGACGTCAAGACAACTTTTCTGAATGGCTATCTTGATGAAACCATCTATATGGATCAGCCAGAGGGTTACATAGAGGAAGGCCAACAGCAGAAAGTCTACAAACTGTAAAGGTCCATTTATGGATCAAGCGTGCTTCTAGATCATGGAACATCGGGTTTGATGAAATTTTGAGAGTCTTATGGATTTGATCAAAACATTGATGAACCATGTGTCTACAAGTACAAGAAAGAAGAGAAAGTGGTCTTCTTAATTCTTTACGTCGATGACATCCTAGGTATTCGAGATCGCAAGAAAAAGCTTTTGGCGTTATCACAAGAATCTTATATAGACAAAGTGTTGTCTAGGTATTCGATGCAAAACTCCAAGAAAGGGAATTTGCCTTCCAGGCATGGTATTCATCTTTCTAAGGAGAAATGTCCAAAAGACCCATAGCAGGGGAAGAAGATATGAGAAGGTATCCTACGTTTTACTGTGGGAAGCCTTATGTATGCCTTGTTGTGTACAAGACCGGATATATCCGCTATGCGAGTGGGAGTAGTCGATCGCTACCGGTCCAACCTGTGATTGGATCATTAGGTTGCGATAAAGTGTATTCTCAAGTATCTTAGGAGAACGAGAAACTATATGTTGGTATATTCGGAAAAGATCATCTCTCACCGGATACACAGTTTCGATTTCCAATCGGATAGAGATAGTTGACGGTCGACATCATCGGATGCATGTTCACTCTTAATGGAGGAGCCGTGGTATGGAGAAGTATAAAACAAAAGTGTGTTGTTGACTCTACCATGGAAGTTTGAATATGTTGTAGCTTGTGAAGCCCTTAAAAAGAAGCTACATGGCTCGGGAAGTTCTTAACTGATCTGGAAGTTGTTCCAGATATGGATAAGCCAATTAAGCTCTACTGTAACAATAGTGGAGCGGTGGCTAATTCTAAAGAACCTAGAAGCCATAAGAGTGCGAAACATATAGAAAGGAAATATCACCTGATCAGAGACATTATGGATAGAGGCGATGTAGCGGTTCTGAAGATCGCGTCATAGGACAACCTTGCTGACCCGTTCACCAAGACATTGCCATTGAATGTATTTGATCGGCACTTTGATGGATTTGGGATTAGAGACATGACACACCTGCTTTAGGACAAGTGGGAGATTGTTGGGAATAGTGTCCTGAAAGCATGAGATGTAAAAGGATATTTATTATTTATTTAATAAAATAGTTTATTCATCATTTTATGTGCATATATTTATGAATATTTTATGAATATCAAATAAAATTCCTTGATTATTTATGTAACCTTAAACATGGTATATAAGTGTTATATACGAGAGGATAATGTTTAAGGATAATAATCAAAAGTAATTGTACATAATGAATTTAATTAAAGTTTAGAATCTTTAATTAAAACATTATTAATACATGTCATTCCATTTAGAATGGAGCGGTGTTATCTCTGACTTTATTAATATGGCGAGATATTGAATGAGTGTATTTCGCATAATGAGATTATGTGGAACATGGACGAAGACACAATATGAATTTCTAATAATTTCCGTTAAGAATAGAAATTCTAATTGAGTGTACCGATGGTCATATATAGAATGATCTTAATCCTGAGTTCTTAACAAACTCCTATATATGGATTTATGTCTTTTGATTTACTTGGTACGGATTCCGAAACCCTGAATCCTATTCCTTGTATTTTGGAGACATAATGAAATAGGTAGCTGGGAATGTTATTATACGAGATGGAATCCATTCCTTCTTGAGAGAGAAGCGAGATAAATAATTCTCTTGAGTGTTGATTCGGTACTTGGATTAGTAAGAGCGCCCGGTTCATGAATGTGTTTTATGAATCACTATCCATTAGAGAATCAATGGTACTCAAGGATAAAGATGTAATTAGAGAGGTTAACGGATTCTACCCCGACTCTAATTATGAATTATTTATGGAGGATCGATCTATATGCAATGACTATATCAAATGGACACTTCACGGTTTAGAAGTAATTAATGTCTATAATTCCGAGAGTGCAATTCCAAGTTTATAGTGGAGTAACTATTGGAATTAATAGAATTAATTAATTAATTAAAGTGTTTAATTAATTATTAATTTTATTGGAGCTCGTAATTATAGGTCCATTAGTCCCCGCGTCGTCCTTGTAATTCTACCGGACACAAAGGGCAAAATGGGAATTTTAGAATTACGAAATTCTAAAATTAAATACTCAAGAATAATTAATTGAGAATTAATTATTATTTAAATAATGAGATTATTTAAATTTGAATTTGAACATATCTAGATTTATCCATTTAAACTTATTTGATAAGTTGTTCAATTTAGAATTCAAATTAATTTAAGTTTGACTTAAATTCGAATTTGAATCTGAATTAAAATTGGACTACTGGATAAAGGATAAAATCTCTTCCTTCCCTATCTGATTTAGGCACCACATACACAGGGATAAATCCCTAGGGTGGCCGGCCACTTAAGTGATAAGGGGAAGGGATTTTTATGTTCAAAATTCAAAATTGGAGATAAGGATTTGATTCTATTTTGAAGTTTGACTTCTACTCTTTAAATATGAGATAGATAGAAAATTGTGAGAACAATTTTTGACACATAATTTCAGCCCTAAATACCTAGTGGCAGAATTTTCTCATAGAGGAAAAATAGAGAGCAAAATTTTTCTCTAAAAATTCCACATCGTGCATGCGTTGGTGTTTGTGGAAATTCGAGTGTTTCAGAAACCTATTTTGTCTCACGTGTGTCCACACACATGTCTACGTGGAATCAAGGAATTGACGTGGAAGACTTTGGTGTTCTAAACACAAAGCTTGGAGCTAGGACTGTTCGTGGTCAAAGAAATTCAAGTTATCATCCGAGTCGGCTACAAGGTATTTTTTCGGTTGAACCTTGAATGATATAAATTAATGAGATTAATTTATTCGTGCATAAATTAATATAATCTATAGAGTATCTCAAAAGTTTTGTGAAAATTTTTGTTATAGACGATCCGCCTTTCCACTGCGTTTCCGCCGCCGAATTCGATTCTGCAACCAACAGGAGGAGCGTTACAATTTGGTATCAGAGCAATACGTTTCTAGAGACATAGTGGGAGTGTCATAGAACTATAAGTACTCAATGAGCATAGGATTTATGTCTTGAGGAATAGGCATCCTTATGTATTTTTAAAGACAACTATTCTTTTTAAATTTTTACATAGAATTAGAGATGTTTATTTCATTCTACAGATATTGATGAATTCTATCATTAACCAAGGTTTGATATTAAGTTGTAATTTGTAACATATTTGAATATACATGGAGGTGGTACAATAAGAATACTAGCATGAGGTGTCATTAAAGTTTATTACTATGCATCTTGATTTTGCATGAGATTCATGTAGCTCATATGTGGCATAAATAAACCAATATTAGCATATTAATGCACAAGGAATTACCTCCCAAGTGCTTCCATACCATGAAAGAGATTTGAGACTGTCTCTCATATTTTATATTGCTATATATATAGGGAGCTCAGTGGGTTATTGAAGTATAGTATAAGAAATATGATCAAGTGAAAAAGAGAAAAGAAGAAAAAAAAAGAGAGAAAATAAGATGGAAAATAAAATAGTGCAAACATGAAGGTTTTTATTCTCTACCAGTTAGTTTGTATATAGACTTTTTACTGCATCATTTGAACAGTAGTATATTTTAATGAAAGTTTTTAGTTTATATATGTTACTACTGACATGTTTTTTTGAGATTTGAAATGTGTTTATGAGTATGTTGTAAATCTTGTGTTTATTAAGAACTAACTGATATGTAATGAAAGGTTAAATTCTCGAGAAATAAGAGATTTCATGACAAGAATCACACGAAAGAGATTCTAAGAACACAAGATTAATATTATACAAGAGAACATAAATATTTAGAATTACTATTTAAAAGTGGATATATGAAACTATTTATAGTTTATTTACTGACTTTGCGCTCATATAATTCTCATAATAAAAGTAAGTGTTAAAATAAAAATTTTTATTGATTGAGTAAAAATAGTTCGAGATGTCATAACAAGTTAAGAGATCTTAAAAAATAAAATTTGTAATCCTAAAAATTTTTTAAAAAAATTATATTTATTATAAATATGATTATTATATTATGTAGTAACATTTTTGTTTTAATTAACGTTTATCTCGTACTGATGTTGTTTTTAACTGTAGGCTCGAGAAGAGCGTGATAAGCTTTCTTGAGTCGTATTGGTACGGTTTGAACTTCTTCTAGAGTCTTCTGGCATTCTAAAAAGATTTTAGCGCCGTTTCATGGGCGTGTCAATTAGAGTGACTTCTTCCGTACAGTTTCTCCACGTAGCATCATCTTTTTACTGTTGACGGTTGCAATTGGACGTGGGCTGGACGTGCTGCAGGCGTGGGCGCGAAATTCATGGGTTTGAAATGATGGCGTCCTGGGGTGATGATTTAGACTGTTGATGGAGGAGAAATTGTGACCTCCCATTACAATTTTGGGCATTAAATGAAGATTTGAACCGATTTTGGTTCAATTTTTTCCTTCTTCTTCTCACCATTGCCGTTGTTGTGCTCCTCTTCTTCTTCTCTCAATTTGAGCATCTTCAAGCGATTTTTCCCGGTAAATCTTCTTCGTTCTTCTTCCTTTTGCTTTTGATTTATTTCGCTTGTTTTCATGGTTCATATTTTATTTTTTCTTCCTGTGTTTCTTCCAGTAAAGCTGATTTAGATCTTGAAAACCCATTTTTTTCTTAATTTTCCTAGGGACAAAGAGAGAACAAACAACTGTAAAAAAGAACAAATTAAACATTAGGTTTCTGAACAGACCTGTGATTATGGGGCTTTTTGATGATCTTGATGCCTTTGGCGATGTGGACTTCTCCCAGTCGCCACTCAATCCAGCAGCTTGCGAGTCGAGGCGTGGCCCTTCCCTCGGGTCGCGGTGGCTCGTTCGAAGGAGGCGATTGATGATAGCGGCAATGCCGAGGGAAGAGGTTGATTACTTCTGGAGACGTAAAGAGGTTGGGGCAAGATTATAAGATCCTGGAAGAGATTAGGATCCGTGTTCTAGACGTAAGTGAGCTTGCGGATAGCCTTTTGATTGAGATTTCCTTTACATATTGTCCTCAATTACCGGATGATGATTAGCCAGCTGATGCTGAATTCTTTGCACGTCCTTCTCCATGTGTCGACCCTGGGTGTCGAGTTTGGTGTTGATCAGACTAATGAGGACTTCTGGGCCTTGTACTTTCTAAAGCAAGATCTAGACTCGAAGGGTACTTTCTCCATCTGTCGACCCTGGGTCATTACCTCTTCGCAACTCGCCAAAGAAATCCGCTGGTCATTAAAGATATTTGTCTGGCTGATCGGAAGTGGAAAAATATGTACTTCATGGTGAAAGGACCTGTGGATGCCACTGGATGTAGCCGGGCGACTCCAATCGAGTAGGGTCGACCGGATGAGATGTCTCTCAGTCGATTTTTTTATTTTCCTCATTCGTTTGTTGTCGTTGCTTAATCTGCTTGTTCTTGAGTCACTTTCTAATCTCTATATCTTCTTTTGGTTTGCAGAGCATGTTTGGAACAAGTCTCCAAAGATTTGCAAGGCTTTAGGGGAGAAGACTGTTAATTGTGTGGCCAAAATATTGATAAAACACGGGATATAAACTTATGTAAGTGTATTGTACCCCTAAATCCTTATGTATGCTCTTGCTCAATATGCAGAGATAACATGTTAAAGCTTTTAAGATGGTAAAGTTAAATTAGGGTGTGATTTTATTCTACTACACAATACTATATATTTACCGAACGTGAGTTTTTATTAGTGTTGAAACTTCGGGTGGCGGGCCTGCCTGAAACTCAAAAATCTTTCGGCTCGGCGGGCAAGCACCATTCGCTGCCCATCCGACCATTTTAGCAGGGCTCGGGCTCGGGCTACCTGAGGAAAAATCATTCCAAGCAGCCCGCCGTCGATGGTCAAGTCAAGACCGCCGTCCGCCGAAAATTTTTTAAAATTTTCCAGAGTAACCCGCAGGCCGACCATTGCCCAACCCGTTGCTCGAATTTGGCCCGAAATCCCAAAAAATAGCTAATTTTTAAATTTTTGCCCTACCCGTCCTAACCGGTTTTTTTTTTTTTTTTTTTTTTTTACCGTTAACCCAATTTTACCCGAAGTTTGAATGCAACGGTAATTTTTTTACCGACCCGACCAGCTGCCTGACCTGCCCGACCCCAACGGCATTTTTTTTACTGTTGCCTGATCTGCCCGAACCCGACCCAACCCGACCCAAGTGTGTGTTATCATTGGAACTTAAAATTTGAGAGGAAAAAAAAATTCAAGCCAAAAATTTTTCTATAAATACCCCCTCCCCCAACCATTTTCCTCACCTAAAAACTCTCATCCTCTCTTAATTTCTCTCAATCTCTCTCAAATCTCTCTTAATCTCTCTCGATCTCTCTTAATCTCTCTGTTGCAAATAATTTGACTATGCTTGCAAGTGCGTACAAGTAATAAAGTGGTCCGAAGACCGATATCGTCCCACGAGGATTGACGTTAAGAATATAAACTAACTATTGTGAATATCATATCTTAACTTTGTCTAAGCGATCAAATTTGGATGTGATGAACTCAAAGAAAAACTAAAATAAAGGAAAACTAAATCAAAAGGAAAGATGACAGTAATTAATAATAGTGCTGAAATTAGAACGGAAAATCGATATAATGAAAATGCTAGGGTCTTAACTTCACTCTATTGCGATTATGTTTCTCCGTAGTAATGTGCCTAACCTAACTCAACGTTCTCAAAACCTAGAGTGATGTGTATCCTTATACCTTCTCTCGAGTGCCACATAAAGAATGTGTAGGTGATATCAGTCCTATATCTCTATACAACTATTCATCCCTACCTTCATTAAGTTCCACTCTAGAAACAATTCCTGGAATTCCACTTCTCAATTTCACAACCTAAAATTGTTTCGGTTACCTAGGCAATGTTTATCTCTCGATCTCACACCAACCTAAGTTGTTCTATCCGTTTCTTGATTGCTTGAACATTCCCCTCTCGAGTATTAATCCTCACAATAAAAATCTGCCCAATTCAAAATCTCATAAAGCATAGCAATGTGTAAATCATAGATTTAGCAACAATAATTCAAAATAGAACACGAAAGAAACGAAGAGCTTTAATTAAATGCACATTAAAACGTCGAAACAATAATCACAAATAGAGATTCATCTAAACCCTAACAAATAAGAAAATTAGCCACACATCATGTGGCTCACAATCTCAACATAATATCCAAAATCTAGAGAAATACAAGAAGAAAGAGAAGAAAGAACGCCTGGAATTCTTGAAGAACTGCTCCAATCTCCAATCCTCTCCAATTCAGTTTTTCTTTTCTTGAAAAACCTTTTTCTCCTCCGTTTTGCAGTTTTTAGTCTCTCCTTTTATACCCCACGTTTAGCACGCCTCCCAAGAAGCCCATCACTTTTCATAAAAATCTCCTCCTTTTAACCTAGGGCAAAAACACGTGTTTTGAATGAAATCGCGAGGCGACATATCGCAGCTCTCCCTGTTATCTGTGGTAGGCGGCAGATCAGGCGATATATTGCCTGGAGGCGGTGACATATCACCTAGAAGGACGCGACATGTCGCATCTCTCGCTGTCGCTTCATCGATTTTTGCCCCTTTTCAAGCCGCATCGCCATCTAAAGGCGAAGTATCGCCTCTTTCTCTATCTTTTTGATCCAAAATGCCTCAAAACTCAGCGATTTCATCCATTACTGCACACTCAAGGGAAAATCATCAAATCCACATAAAAACTTGAGGAAAAACTGAAACTAGGCAAAGGAGTAATGAATGAGTGCATAAATTACGCACTCTGTTGGAAATGTGTCCATAAAGTAGGATGTAATTTGTTATTTGCGAAATGACAAATGTCAGACATTATTGTTTTGCTGATTTTATAAAATAAAATAAAGTTATGTTTTGATACATACTCAAGAGTGTTAGTGATATTGCTTAGTCCATAGACTGTTATCAATGAAAGAAGAGTCAGGGAAACCCTGTCAGACAAGCTCTTTTGATATAGTTTAAAATAGATATTCGCAGTCTTAGGATCGATTGGGCAATCGAATCTGATTATGACTGTTAGATCAAACCATATGATGCTGGTCTCGGGGCATGGGAGTTAGACTCTGTGGTTGGTCTAGACATGTACACAACATGTTGAATAAACCATGTGACTAATTAGGTTAGAGTAAAAACCGTTTACAGAACTCTAAACCTAATTGTCACAACTTAAGTATATTTGTATAATTATCTCAATCCTGAAGTGAATACATAACTCGACTTAATTTCTCATGATCTTTCATTCACCAGTGAGATTAGTTCACAGTTTTTGAACAATTGGGATCATGACATAATTGAGTTGGAGTTGTGTGATTCACTGATATAGAATTCGTAAGAAATAATATCACCTCATGCTTTATTGATGGGTGTATGAATAAATAAACCAGACCTGGTATTCAATGATGATATTCATTGATTAAGACATCGTGACATGTGCGAGACATCTTACGAACATATGTCTTTCTTATTCACAGTCAAATAAAGGAGTTGAGGAAATAATGATTGGAATGGTAAAACGGTAATATTCTATACCATTCTGATCACTGATATTTACGAAGGATAATAATGCATTTATTCTGTGGACTGTGTGATAAATTGTATTAACACTATCAGAAAAATAGCGCATATAAATCGAGAGATTAGCCGGCATCGAACCTTTAGTGGAGTCATGTGATGTCGGAATTAAATATGTCGATAACTTATCGGGATAAGTTAGTCGAGTATCGTAATTCCATAGCTTTGTTCATATGGGTCCATTCGGTCTCAAGGCTAGCTCTAATAAGTAGGAAAATAGAAACTGATATTTTGTTATATAATTATGTTTAAAAATTCATTATGTTATTTTTCATTTATTTGATAATTGAAAAATAAAAGGAATGAATTTGAATTTTGAAATTAATAATGATTAATTTAAAATTCAAAATAAAATTTAAACATGATTTTATTTGGCAACTAAAGGAGAGAGAAAGTTGATTTATTTGGAAAAAAATTCAGAAATCCCTTGCTATATGTGGAATTCAGATTTTGATCCTAAAGAGGAGGGAAAATTCAGAAATCCCTAGCCATATGGGGAATTCGGATTTTGATCCTAAAGGGGAGGGGAAATTCGGAAATCCCATCTAGGGTTTGAGTTTTTGAATTTCCTCCTATAAAAGGATATTATTGAAAACCCTAGCTATGAGTTTTTAAGAGAAGAAAAATATCTCACACTTTTCTCTCCCTAGGGTGGCCGAATTTTTGTGACAAAATAGAAGGAAAAATTGTTTCCTTAGGTTTTTCAAAAGAGTCCACTCTCTAATCCCATAAACACTTAGAGTCATAGTCTTGAATCAACGAGTGGTTTTTGGTGTGATCGTATCCATAAATCAACGGTCTTGTTTGTCATTTTATTCCTTTTTCTATAAACATATAACATGCATGTATCTCTCGTTGTGATTTACGTTTAATTTGGAATTAAATGGATATGTTAAAAATTTTTGAAATTCCGCCTACAAGTTCGTTGTTGTTTAAATGATTTTTCATCTAAAAATCACAACTAGATCCTATACACTCATCACTCTCTCAAAGCGCTCTTAATCTCTCTTATTTTTCATAATGGTTTCTTCTGGTTATGGTGGTAATATTCCCATTGATGCCCAATTCAACATCGAAGAAAAGTAATTTCCTAATGTTTTTCAAACGCAGGAATCACAAACTACAGAAAGAGTTGCTGAAGAAACTGCAAATCTAAGCTCTGGTGGATGTACTAGAGGTCGTGGACATAATGGTGGTGGGCGTGGAGGAGAGGCAAGCGGAAGTACTAGTGCAAGTGTTGCATCTTCTAAGAAGAAATGCAAGCGCACCTCAATAGTTTGGGAGCTCTTCAACACATTCGAGGAGGTCTGCAATAATAGTAACATTAAATACATAGCTTAATGCAAATATGGTGGTGATAAATTACAAGGTAACACTATTCACGGCACTACACACTTGAGAAAACACTCTGAAAAGTGTCTTCCAAAGCAAGGAGGCGGATCCGATCTCTACCAAACACAATTATCATTTGCCTACCAAATTGGCGATCTAACCACTTAGAAATATGATTTGCAAGTCGATCGTATGGAAATGACACGATTAGTAGCCACATTAGATCAACCACTTAGTTTTACCGAACAAAGGAATTGGTAGCGTTATATTAAAATTATACATAATCCTAATGTACAATTTTTTTCAAGAACTACTCTTAGGAAAGATGCATTAAAATTATATAAACAAGAAAATGAAGCATTAATCAACCTTTTACACTCTACTAGTGGTTGTGTTGCGTTAACAGCGGATATTTAGTCCGCCGTTGCCAACAAAGATTATTTAGCTGTAAACGGACATTATTTTAAAAGTTTTGATTTGGATAAGAGAATATTAGGTTTTAAATGTGTTATAGGATCACATACCGCTAATTTAATATATAATACAATTTTATCTGTCATTGATGAATATAGTTTAAGGGATAGAGTAATGGTCATAACATTAGATAATGCTACTGCAAATTCTAAAGCAATACAACTTTTTGAAAATGATTTAAGTTTATTCGGTAATAATGATATATTTCACCAACATGTTATATGTCATATAATTAATTTAATAGTGAAATTCAGTTTAAAATCAATGCCAAGTCATATTAAAAGAACTAAAGATAACATTGCTTGGATTCAAGGTAGTTATCAAAGAATACAACATTGGTTTAGATTTCTACAAGCATGTAATCAAAATCCTAGAGCATTAGCTTTAGATAAGCCCGTAAGATGGAACTCCACTAATATAATGCTTGAACAATGCATCACCTATAAAGATGCTATAACAAACTATGTTAGTGTAAAAGTACACTACACCACAAAAGGCCTTTAGTAGCTGGCGAAAAATGCTATTACTCACTAGCAATAGCACTTTTTAGAGCGCTAGGACAGCCGGCGCTATTATAGGTCCTAAGAAAACATAACGTTTTAGAAGAGTTATACAAAGCGCTATAGGATTGAAGTATTATAGCGTGTAAGAAAAGTTTTTTTCATCCTCTTACAGTTTTGTTTATCATAGCTACGATACGTAGTAATAACTTTTTTTTTTTCTGTTATGTTCATCTTTGTTGTAACTTTTTAAAATTATTATTGATATCCGTTTGAACTCATTCAAATAAAAGTAATTCCGAGATATGTGATATATCTAAATTGGAACATTCAAATTAAAACATAAAAACATTCAACATATCAATTGTTATCAGTATCTACCAAGCTGTCAATAAAATTACGTCTACAACATAATTCATACAGTGTCCAAAACCTAAACATTCAAAACAAGTAAAGAAAACAGAGAAGTCATCTCCAAAACGTCTAAGTGTAATGGTGAAGTAAATCCTTCCATCTTGACATAATACTTCAACAAAAAAGTGAACTCCATTGTTTAACCTGTAAGAAAATGATCCACTATCAAAACAATAATCAAACTCAATGTTTATTGTTCCACCATTTATCCTATAAATAAAGCAAGGACTGTGACCAGAAATTGCAAAAGGGGAAAAAAAAACAAAAAACGGGTAAAATGTACACCGTGAGCATATATACCTTGCCAAACTGCTTCTTGACCTTCTCTCGCCTAGTTTTCTGAAATTGCAAACATGACACCATTGCAATAGGAAGTAAGACAATGATGCACAAAGACTAAAGCAACCATAGAGTTATAAGAATCTTATAATTTCTAGAAACACAACATACATACAAATAGTACTTGCCAAACATAACTCAAATAGTTCAGGCATATGGCCCACAAGATTTATGCTTCACAACATGAGCCACTCTTAGTTGGAACAAATATGGGAGCTATATAATTGCTAATTTAATCCTTCTTTGTACCTGATCTCTTTAGGAACATGAGACCAAGTATGATCACCGAATTTAATGACAATATAACCTTCACAAATATGCATGACTGCCCGCACTGGAATTCATTCAATTGTAGAAAGGCATGCAACAATCTTTAACAATGTTCGTTTTAGTACTACCAAGTAATGGGGGGCCTGGGCTGGTGGGGGCCTGGCCTAGGGGCAGGGCCTGGGCTGGAGAGGGGCTTGGGTTGGGGGCGGGGCCTGGGCTAGGGACTGGGGCCGAGGGGGCTGGGGGGGCGCCTGGGCTGAGGGGCCTGGCAGAGGGCGCTGGGCTAGGGGCGCCTGGGCCGGGGCGAGGGATCGGGCCGGGGCGCTGGGCTAGAGGCGCCGCCGGGGCGCCTGGGCTGGGGCGCTGGGCGGAGGCGCCTGGGCTGAAGGTGGCGCTGGGCTGGAGGGGCGCTGACTGAGGGGCGCTGGAGCTGGGGCGCCAGCTGGAGGGGCGCTGGGCTGGGGGCGGAGGATCGGGCCGAGGCGCTGGGCCGAGGCGCTGGGCTGGGGGCGCTGGCCGAGGCGCTGGGGCTGGAGGGGCTTTGGGCTAGGAGGCGCTGTAATAGGGGGCGCCGGGAGGGGGCGCCTGGGGGGGGGCGCTGGACTAGGGGGCGGGGCCGGCTGGGGGACGGGCCGGAGGGGCGCTAGGCCTGTGGGTGGGGCTTAGGTTGAGGCGCCTGGGGCCGGGCGTGGGACCGGGCCGAGGGGGGCCTGGGCCCCGGGGGGCGGGTCATGCCAAGGTAGAGTAGAAGACACCATATGGCATTAACTAAACCCATCGGGGACCTTTAAATTATATAATCTTCTGCAGAAGGTAAGCTTTTCGCTGACAAAGTGTATGTGGAGCCGGGTGGCGGATATGTTCTTTTCCTCGCTCTTGGGGATGCAAGTCGGGCCTAATTCCCATGTGTTGTAAATCCTTTCGTGAATTAAGACCATCTTTAGATTTTTTATTTACATGCAACAACGTATTTAAAATGCTTTCGCACACATTTTTCTCTATGTGCATCACATCCAAGTTGTGTCGCAAAGCCAAATCCTGTAAAAGGTAACTTCAATCAAATCACACATTATTACATCCATCAATAATTAGCTTCAAAATTCAGAAGGAGGCTATTAGGTAAGTAGTAATTACCTGCCAATAAGGTAGGTAAAAAAAAAGTGATCTTTTCTTCCCTCACCTCGACTCTCTTGCGTTTAGGACGGACTTTCTTAACAACTTTTTTACCTCCTCTTCCATGCCCTTTCATAACTTCATTCTCAAAAATATCCATATTAACCTTCCCCCAATCATTCACAAAGTCCTTAAGTTGTTCATACATTCTTCTACCGGTCATTATTCTTGGTTTACTTTCTTTTTCTACCTTTCCATCGAACCAACACTTTTTTGTTCGGAAGGGATGACTTGGTGATAGAAATCTCCTATGACCCATGAATACAAACTTCCTACTAAAGGGCAACCACATTGCTCGAGTATTGTCAACACATAAAGGACACGCTAATCTAACTTTTGTATAGCAACCACTAAGATTTCCATAGGCTGGAAAATCATTTATTGTCCACATTAAAATTGCCCTTAAATTGAAAACCTCATTGTCAAATGAATCAAAAACACTAACTCCATTGTTCCACAACTCTTGTAAATTTTCTATGAGAGGTTGTAGGTAAATGTCAATATCATTGCCAGGTTGTTTAGACCCTGAGATTAGTAACGTTAGCATGATGTTTTCCTTTTTCATGCACAAAAATGGTGGCAAGTTGTATATCACAAGCATCACTGGCCAACAACTATAAGTTGAGCTTAAATTACCAAACGGATTTAATCCATCTGTGGACAATCCAAGTCTAAGATTGCGTGCTTCATTTGCAAACGTAAGCCACTTCTCATTCACTAGTTGCCATCTTTGGAGAGTCAACCGGGTGATGCATCTTTCCATCACCCCTTTTATTATTGGAATGCCACCTTAGATGATGAGCCATCTTTTCACTCTTGAACATCGCCTTGAACCTAGGAATTATCGGAAGATATCTCAAGACTTTCGCAGAACACCAACTTTAGCTTTTTGGTATGTTTGTCAACCTTCCACCTTGAAGCATGACACCTTGGACATTTATCAAGATCCGCCTTTATCCTTTCTAAACAAACAACAATCGTTAGTGCAAGCATGAATCTTTTCATACCCTAGATGAAATTCTCTCATAAACTTTTCGTACTTTATCGTCGACCTTATCAACACATTAGGTTCGGGTAACATGTCATGCAATAACTCTAGCAATCCGTCAAAACTACAATCGGACCATCCATTCATGGTCTTATGTTTGAATAAGGCAACAACAAAGAGACAACAACTTGTTGTATTTTAAACAACCAAGGGATATAATGGTTCTAACCAATCATTCATTTTTTCATTTAACTCCTCTAACCTATGTTCTTGCGATTGTTCTATATAATCATTCTCATCGCCATAGGCAGCCTTGTATAACTCATATATGTCATTCTTGTCAACGTTTTCCAATTCTTCATTTGCGTTTACTTCTTCCCCATGATGAAACCAAGTAGTGTATGTTGGATCCATACCATTGATTACCAAGTGTTCATAAACAATGTTACCACGTTCATGACTTAAGTTTCGACATTCTTTGCAAGGGCATAATGACTTCTCCGGATAACCAAAATTCTTTTTCAACTGTTTTTACAAATTTCGGCGCTTTGCATATACTCCCATGATAAGTCTATAAATAAAAAGGTCAACACTAAGATTTCTATGACTACAATGACTAACACAAACAACAAAACTAAATTCCAATCTTGCTCACTGTTATCACGCACCCAATCTTTATCAAGCATCCTAACATCATCAATCGACTTCATAATTAAATGCTAAATAAATTATCACATTTCAAAGTAAGAAATAAAATTTAGTCTAACATCATTATAATAACAGAGCAAAAAAAAAAAAGATAACACACTTAATACATATATCTTTTTCATCACCATCACCATACCAAAGAATATGTCATTTCTCTATAGAACATTGGTAAACAAATAATGGAACAAGACTTGTGAAATTCAAAAGGCTCTATGTTCTATGACTAAACCAGAAAAGACCATAATAATCCAAATCATTAAGAGGGTCACAAAGAACATACCTTCGTGTCTTTGAGAGCACCACAAATGTAGGTATTCTTCTATCCAAATCTGCCAACAACAAAAAATTGTCAAAAACAAAGCTGCCAATTACAAATAAATCAAAAACAAAAATTTTAAGACCTACAGATTGTGGGTTTCCTTCTACAACTAAGGAATTTCAAAGCACAACAAAAATCTGCCTTTTCTCATCAACAAAAATCGGTCTTTTCTCATCACAACCCTAACCCACGGCCAAATCTCCTCCAACCAAATAAATTGTTTCTCTTTAATGAGGTCGGGTCCGGCCGGTTGGGAAAATTACTAACATCCTTCAAATTCAAGAGCAAAGACTACACCGTTGAACCAAAATGCAGAGAGAGAGAGATTTTCTCGGCGGTAAACCGGCCTAGAGAACAGAGAGAGAGAGAGAGAGAGAGAGAGAGATTCGAACCTCCTTAGGGGAATCGAACGATGCACAGACAAAAAAAAGGATTTCTTCACGTGAGATTCTTCCCGGCCGTGAGGATTTCTTCCCGTGAGATGGACTGGAAAATTAGGGCATTTGGGGGAAAGTTAGAAATTTCAGGGAATCTAACACTACCGGCCTTCAATTGAGAGTAAATCCGGAGGAAACTTAGGGAAACTTAGGGAATTTTGGGAATTTTGGGAGAATGAGGTTGTTTCCCTCTTGGCCGGCCAAAGCACTCTTCCAGCTGTGAGAATGAATCCGTGTTTCAGCATTTGGGGGTTTCTTTTGTTTTTTTTTTCCTTTCCCTGTTTCTCTCGTATCTTGTGCGTATTTCCTTTAAAAAAAATAAAAAAAAAATAACGGGAGGAGGGAGCGAGCGGGAAAATTGGAAATTTTTTTTCCAATGCCCGCCCAAAGTAATTGTATCTGTACATTTATATATTTTTAAATATATATAAAACAAATCGATCAAAATGTCAACGAGTTATATGTATATGTATATATATATATATTATAACTCTTTAGAAACGCTATTATAGACTAAAGCAGTAACGTTTTTTGAAAAGCGCTATGACTAACCGCTACGAAAAGCCCTTTTTCTTGTAGTGCAAGGCTTCTTTATGATCAGAATAGCCTCTAAGTTAGTGCTTCCCTATCATTGCCAAGATTTTTGTCAAACAATATGAGTAGAAAATTGGAGCTCAAGTAGTTTTACAACAAAGTAAAACAATTACGTGCAACATTGTACCAACTGCACAGTAAATCACAATTTTACAACCAAGGACCACCATTTAGCTTCATTTCGAAATAGTTTTTGAAATTCTTACGAGATGTGAATTAATGAATTCACCTTAAGTCGTTGTACAACATCCACAGCAATTTTAGCATCTAGGATTGAACATGAATAGTTCTCACAACCTTATACAAGTATAATGACAAATAACAGGAATTCCCAAAACCAGTTATAAGCACCACAATAATACTATGGTTAAAGAGGTACGAAACGGTGGAATAAACTTACAGAACTAAAAGAGTGAAAAAACCCCCAAAGAAACATAACATAACTTGGTGTCTTTGAGGATATCACCGATGTGGTTTTCTTCTACAACTAAGGAATTTCAAAGAGAAACAAAAATCAATTGTTTCCCATTATAGGAACAAGAATCAAGATTACCAAAAGCATCATATTTTCAGAAACCTGTAAGAAATGGCAAATGGCAATGGCATGCAGTGTCAAAATTGTCACATCAATGTAGATTGTAATGCAGTAGTTGTTGTAAGCTACAAAATTTAACATTAACTGTAACATTGGAGTTGTTTGGTTGTTCAAAACTTAAACAAACAAACAAACAAGAAATTTGAATGAAATTCCAAGAGAAAGGATGAATTACCTTTTACACAAGTGAATCTGGCAAATGAAGTAACAAATGGCGTTCAACTTCAGAAACTATTCCGAAGGCAATCGAAACTATTCCGGCGAACAATGGCAGCAAAATTGGTATGGATTTGTTCAGCTCGACGAGAGGAGTCCAAAGAAAGCACTTTCTAGAGGATTAGACGTCGAAAGGCGATGGAAACTGCGTTGGAAGGTGCGGTGGCCAGGAATTTCAAACTGAAATTCCTGCCGAAGGGTGGGGAATCGGACGGGGTGGTGATGGGTTTTGTAGATCGGCTCATGGGCTTCTTGGATCTGATCTCAGATCACTGTAGGTTAGCCAGAGGTGGTCGAAATTGATGCGGTGCATTGGAAGGTACGGTGGCCGGGAATTTGAAACTGAAATTCCGGCCGATCAGTGGGGAATCGGCCGGCGTGAGAGAGAGATGGGGAGATGGCGGTTGGTGGTGGAATGTGTGATGTTTGTTTGTGGGGCTGATTTCTAGAGGATAGTTGTGCTCTGGGAATGGTTTATGGTCGTATCCCACTTGTAGATTTTGCTTTCAAAAGCTCTTCTCTCTCAGTTCCACAACTTACCCGCATTCTACTTCTTTCTCTCATACGGTGGTAAATTTTAATTTTGATCTGAAAGCTTCCAAAACATTTGCGAGTAAAATGAAAATTTGGGGGGAAACTACTTTCAAAATCCGCTAAAATATTTCATGTTTTTTAATATATATATATATATATATATATATATATATATATCTACCGAAAGTGTGGGAGAATGAGAGGTTTCTTTTTTTTTTTTTTTCTTTTCCTGGTTCTCGTATTTTGCGCGCATTTCAGAGCGCAAAAAAAATAGGGGAGGAAGCGAGCGGGAAAATTAGAAAATTTATTTCTAATGCCTGCCTAATGTAATTATAATTTGTAAATTTATATATTTTTAAATATATATAAAACAAATTAGTCAAAATATCAACAAATTTTAATATATATGTATATATATTATAACTTTTTATAAACGCTATTATAGACTAAAGCAGTAACATTTTTTAAAAAACGCTATAACTAACCACTACGAAAAGCCCTTTTTCTTGTAGTGTATAATTTGCTAGTTCTAGAACGTGTTTAATAAAGTATGATACCTAGTCCTGGATAGTTGATTCGGGAGGGATTAATCATGTATGTTTTTCTTTGTAGAGTCTTAGTTCATACCGGGAGCTTGCCGATAGGGAACACATGCTCAGAGTTGGCAACGGTGCGAGGGTATCGGTGAAAGTAGTGGGTGAAGTCAAACTTCATTTTAAAAATAATAGATATTTAGTTTTGAAAAATGTTTATTATATTTTAGACATTCACAGGAATTTGATTTATGTTTCCAGTTTATATGAAAAATTATTTAAAGTTTCTTTTGATAAAAAAAAGTTCATATTTCTAGAAATGGTTTGAATATTTGTTCTGGACATTTGGATGGTGGTTTATATAGTATAAAACCCATGCCTAACACACTGCTCAATATTAAAATGTTCAAGGTTGTTGAATCTAAGTATAAGAGGTAAAAGATTTCTCACGAAAATAATACATACTTATGGCATCTTAGACTTGGTCATATTAACCTAAACATGATTAAAAGGATTGTGAAGGATGGTTCTTTATGCGAACTAAAAGTTAGTGAACTGTCTGTTTGTGAATCCTGTCTCGAAGGTAAAATGACCAAAAGACCTTTCTCGAGTAAAGGTAAAAGAGCCAAACAACCCCTAAAGCTGGTCCATTCAGATGTATGTGGACCTTTAAATGTTCAAGCACGAAGAGGTTATGAATATTTCATCACTTTTATAGAGGATTATTCAAGGTATGGTTATATTTACCTAAAGCAAAGGAAATCTGAAACTTTTAGAAAGTTTAAAGAATTCCATCCATAAGTTGAAAAACAATTAGGTAAACCAGTCAAAGTAGACTGATCAGATCAAGGAGGTGAATACTTAGATACAAAATTCATAGACTATTTGATTGAGAATGGTATACTTTCACGCCCCTAGAAACAAAATTCACAAACTATTTGATTGAGAACGGTATACTTTCACAACTTACCACCCCTAGAACACCATAGTAGAATGGCAATACAGAAAGAAGAAATCAGACTTTGCTAGACATGGTGCGATCCATGTTGAGTTATTCTTTACTGTCTACTTCATTTTGAGGTTATGCCTTAAAGACTGTTGTATGCATTCTGAACCTAGTTACATCTATGTCTATTCCTAAGACACGCCTAGAGTTGTGGAATGGTCGAAAACCCACTATTAGACATATTCACATATGAGGGTGTCCAATACATGTGCTAAAGGCTAAGACCAGGAAGTTGGAGCCCTATTCGAAAGTTTGTTTATTTGTCGGATATCCACAGGGGACAAAAGGAGGACTATTTTATAACCCTCAAGATCAAAAGGAGTTTGTATCGAAAAATGCCACATTTCTAGAGTATGACTATATGATAGATTTCAAGCCCGAAAGTAGAGTCATTCTGGAAGAATCAAACCATAACCGACAAGAGTTGTCGAAGTCAACAGAGAACATTCCACTATTCCTAATCAAGCACCCATCGTACCCGATTGTAGTGGGAGGGTAACCAGATTACCTAACCGGTATACCAGGGAAGCACAGACTGTTACTATTGATGGTGGTAAAGAAGATTCATCGACCTATAAGGCTGCGATGGTGGAGGCTGACAAGGAAAAATGGTGGGATGCTATGAAACTCAAGATGGAGTCCATGTACTCCAACTCAATCTGGCAACTTGTTGATCAACCTGGTAGGCTAAAACCCATCGGATGCAAATGGATCTTCAAGAGAAAAAGAGGAGCGGATGGTAAAGTGGAGACTTACAAAGTTAGCCTTGTGGCTAAGGGTTATACCTAGAAAGAAGGAGTTAACTATGAGGAAACTTTCTCGCCAGTTGTCATACTTAAATCCATTCAGAAACTCCTGTCTATAGCAACATATTTCGATTATGAGATATGGCAGATGGATGTCAAGATAACTTTTCTAAATGGCTATCTAGAGGAGACCATATATATGGACCAGCCAGAGGGTTTTGTGGAAGATGGCCAAGAGAAGAAAGTCTGCAAGCTGCAAAGATCCATTTATGGATTAAAGCAGGCTCTTAGATCATGGAACATCTGGTTTGATGAGGCTATGAAATCTTATGGATCTGATCAAAATCAAGATGAACCATGTGTCTATAAGTATATAAAGTACAAGAAAGTGGTCTTCTTGGTACTTTACGTGGATGATATTCTATTCATTGGGAATGACGTAGAATCCATAAGCAACATAAAAGAATGGTTAGCCAATCAATTTCAAATGAAAGATTTGGGAGAGGAAAGCTATGTTCTTAGGATCAAGATTATTTGAGATCACAAGAAAAGGTTGTTGGCAATGTCTCTAGCATTGTATATTGACAAGGAGCTTGTTTGATTCTTGATGCAGAACTCTAAGAAAGGAAATTTGCCTTCTGGACGTAGTATTCATCTTTCCAATGAGCAATGTCCTAAAACTCTGCAAGAGGAAGAGGACATGAGAAGATATCTATATGCATCCGCAGTTGGGAACCTCATGTATGCCATGATGTGTACTAGGCCGGATATCTGCTACTTAGTGGGAGTAGTCACTAACTACCAATCTAATCAAGATTTGATCATTGGGTTATGGTGAAATGTATTCTTAAGTATCTTAGGAGAACGAGAAACTATATACTTGTTTATTTCGGAGAAGATCTGACTCTCACCGGATAGATAGATTCTGATTTCCAGTCAGATAGGAATGGTCGATGGTCAACATCTAGATCTGTGCAAAAGTGTGTTGCTGACTCCACCATGGAAGCTAAGTATGTTGTAACTTGTGAAGCCGCAAAGGAAGCTACCTGGCTCCGTAAGTTCTTGACTGATCTGGAAGTTGTTCCAGATATGGATCAACTGATTAAACTATACTATGACAATAGTGGAGCAATGGCTAATTCTAAGAATCAAGAAGTCATAAGAGTGCAAGCATATAGAGAGGAAATATCACCTGGTACGAGATATAGTCGAGAGAGGCGATGTAGCAGTCCTGAAGATTGCGTTGAAAAATAACCTTCCAGACCCTCTCACGAAGACATTGCCACTAAACGTCTTTGATAAACATCTTGAAGGCTTTGGGATTACGGACATTTCACACTTTTTATAGGAAAAGTGGGAGATTGTTGGAAAAGGTGTCCTTACAACATGAGATGTAATAAGGATGTTTTATTATTTTATTAATAAAATAGTTTATTCATTATATATGTGTAAGTGTTATTGAATACTTTATGAATATCATAGAAAATTCTGTGATTATTTATGTAACCTTAAATGTTGTATATAAGTGTTATATACGAGAGGATAATAATCGAAACAATGTGCGTAATGAATTTAATTAAAGTTTCAGAATCTTTAATTAAAACATTACCAATACATGTCATTCCTATTAAGAATGGAATGGTGTTATCTGCATTATTAATATAGAAGGATATTGAATGAGTGTATTATGCATAATGAGATTATGTAGAACCGGGATACTAACACAATTTGTTTTTCTGATCATTTTTGTTAAATATAGAAAATCAAATTTGAGTCTACCGATAATCATATATAGAATGATCTTAATCCTAAGTTGTTGTGTCACGCCCCGAAGCAGGGGTAGGTGACGTGGAGCTCGATTAGGGATTAAATGCATGATAATAAAAAAAATTTCCAACAAGCCCCACACTTAATTAAAATAAATTACAGGACCTATCTATAGGATCTCATTACCGTACATACATGATAAGTAAATAAAACATTACAAACATCATCCACAGTCTAGAAATCCAAATATCAGAGTTTACAAATTCTTACATTTATCCAAGAGGATGAACACAGTCCTCCCTAACCCAAGATGGTAGTAATCTAACTCAGCTACTCCACACCGCTTCTAGAATTTCCTATGAGGGGTTTAATATATATATATCAAATAATAAAACGTGAGCGAAAGGCCCAGTAGGATATAATTTGAAATAACTTTATAAATAAATGAATAAATAAATGAGCGAGTAAATGAATACGACATTCAGTTCTAACATACAGCTGGAACCTCACAGCTTTTTTCTCAAAGGAAATATAACTGAAAATCACCGTATTACAGGCATCAACAAGTAATTTATACAAATTACTTATACAACCACGTGCACAAGCCTTCCCAGGCCGGGTTTCGAGTTCTGCCCCTGAGGATGCACTCTCCACATCCTATCTAGGCCATCAGCCAGTTTACCGGTTTGTAAGATCTCTTTCCTTAAGAAATCATTCATTAAACTTTATGAAATCGTTATTATAATTCCACAAGCTACACAAACCGTGGGCCCCATGATCTACGACAAACCATGGGTTCTATGAACGACAACAAATCATGGATTCCGTGAACTACAACAAGCCACAGTTTTCAAAGATTTTTCTTTTGCAAACAAGCCCCTTTCTTTAAAATATTTGCAAGGCCAAAACTCTTTTAAAACCAAACTCACAAGGAAAAAAGGGCAAGAAATCCAACCTCGTAATTATCAAACATGTGGCTAGCAGTGCACTGTTCTGGCTTCCGCTTCCTTAAGCCACTCAATCCGAGTCATCAGCTAGCACTAATGCAAAATAACACTTTAGGATTCCAATCTCATTCCTAAAGTAATTCAAACTCAATTATATCCTTTTGATTTCCTATTAGTGTGCCTTGACTCAAATTCAAGTTTCACAACTGATTTTTATAATCAGTTTGGGGGTTCTTTAGATCAAAATCAAATTCATGGAATTAGTTTCCTATTTAATGTCATTTTAAAATCAACTTTTTAAAGAAATTTCGACAGCATGCTGGCATAAATAGGAAAAATGCCAAACCTACAATTCAAGTTCAATTTCAAAATAAATTCTCTAGAATCCATCAAAACTAGTTTCCAATCAACTAAACAAGTCCAATAACTGAAAACCTCCCAAATTTCAATCAATTCCAACAACAATTGTTCAAATCCAAACCCTAACTCAAAATTATTCAAATCTAACCAAAATTTCAAATTCTCAAACTAATAACTCAAATCCAAGTATGGATTTTCAAGAAATCTTTAGCTCAAAGGGATTGAAACCCGTTTCTCTCCATTTCCCTCATTTTCGTTTATTTTTCTTTTTTTTTTTCGTTTACTTGCTTCGGCCAAGATCAGCCGAGAGAGAGAGAGAGAAACACAGAGAGAGCAAGGGAGAGAGACAACTGGTAGGAGAGAGCCTGGAGAAAGAGGAGGAGGTTGGCGGTGAAGGAAGACAGAGAGAGAGAGAGAGGCTGCCATGGAAGAATAGGAAAGGAAATAAGGAAAAGAAAGAAAGAAAGGAAGAGAGAGAGAGAGTGGTCTGTGGGCAGTGATGATGGGTATTTCTACCAACAAATCAAGTACTTTTAAGCTTGAATATTTGTGAGTTTTCAAGCATTTTTGTTAGTTTAATGTCTTTTGTGTGCTTTTCATAGGAATTATAAATAAATGCGAACTTGGATGATTTTGCATGAAGTAAAGAAGAATATTTGCCCAACTTGTGAATCAATGGCAAGAGGAGGCAAAAGAGGATTTTAAGGCACAAAAGAGGTGGCTTTAGAATGCAAGAAAGTGGGTTGCAGCGCACCTTTTTGGGCTACAGCGCGCAAAGGAATGCAAAGAAGTACAGAGAGCAAGGGAAGCGCACGCTGCAGCGCACCCAAAAGCACACCTGGTTCCAAAAATGCGCACTAGCGCTGTAGCACGCCAAATGTTGTTCCGTGCACTGCAGCGTGCCCAAAGGCGCTGCAGCGTGCCCCAGCCCGCAACAGCGGGATCCTCTTCCAAAAATGTGCGCTACAGCGCATCTTCATGCAGGCTGCAACGCGCGTATGAAACTCTAGCTCTGAAATGTTGTAGTATAAAAGGAAAGAGTTGCCATATAAGTGAAGGGGAGCCCCGGAAAAGTGAAGAAAACGTTAAAAGGAGGCCAAAATCCTTCATCTTGGAGGTCCTTGGAAGCTCTTCAATGGATATTGGGTTTTATCTTCTTTCATCTATTTTTCCATGTTGAGCTAGACATTAAATCTAGGACTTGGTGTAGTTTTATTTGAACTATGTTTTGAATATTTTGTGGATCGTTAATTTAATTTCATTTTTAATTCATTTATGTTTCTCTATGGTTAATGCTTTTAATTTATTTGGCTAATGATTTAGATGATTTTTAGATTGCAAATTTGATGCTCGGGAGAGATTGAATTCTTTATTTAGATTTGTAAAGCATAGTCTAGGTTGTTGTGAGACGGGGAGAAGATCAATGCTTAGATAATCAAATTAGGATTTAGGTCGTTGTGAGGCCGGGAGGCGATCAATATTCCTATTTTCTAATTCTAAATGCGAAGCTTAATTTGTGTTTAAATGTTCATTTCGAATAGGGATATTGTTTTGGGTATTTAAATACAATTTCTTGTGAGGCACTCGGGAGAGGTTGCAAGATGACATTAGAGCCTTGATTAAAGAATTGAATGGAATTGATTAGCGATTACATAATAGGATGAACATAGGAATAATAAAACGAAATCAAGTCCCTAGATCATTTGTGTATAGATACTTTTTTTATTTTTATATTCATTTTGTTTTTGTTCTTAATTATCATTTTATAAGGTTGCCTAGATAAAGTTGAGTTACAATAATCACGGTACTTAACGGCAATTCTAAACCCAATCCCTATGGAGATGATAGTCACTCACCTTATACTCAAAACTTGACACCGTACGCTTGCGGAAATATATTATACAAAAATTAATTACGCATCAAGTTTTTGGCGCCGTTGCCGGGGATTGACATTTTAAATTGTTGTTAATATTGTGAGTACATAACTTGATTTTAATTTAGGCTTTTATTTTTCATTTTTAATCTTTTGTTTTATTTTTGTTTTCTCTTGTTTTACGAGGTACTTGGAGATGGTTGATCGACAAGTCCTTTCAAGATTTGTTCAATGAGACTTTGAGCCATTTTTTAGCACTTGGGAGAGATACAAGGAGCTGCTCATTCAGTTTCCCCACCATGGTTTCCCGAGGGAGGTGTAACTACGAATCTTCCTCGACGGGTTAGATGCCGCAACAAGAACGTGGGTGGAAAGAGGAAATGGTACCACTTCTTTTCACCAACTATCCGTGGATGAATCTTATAAGTTGTTGGAAGACATGGCCGATGTTCACTATCGGTATTGGAGGTATTCAACTAACCACCACAGTTTTGTGGATAGCTCAAACATTTCGAAGCCATGGCTTGACACCCCCTGTCACCAAGCGGAGTCTTCTACCTCACTTGAAAACCTTGTCGCCCAATTTTCGGAGGAGACAAGACTCCGCATAGAGAAGTTAGAGAGGATGGAGGCGCTTGACCAACTTCACGAGGAAATGGAGACAAATCTAGCGGAGTTGTTTAGGTTGAAGCTGCTTCCAAATGAATCTATTAACGCCATGAATAGAGAAACACAAGAGGAGGATTGGGAGTTATTTGAAGATGACTCTTTGAGAGAGGAGGAGACTCAACAATTGGTTAGTGAAGAATCTCAAGAAGATGTCAATGAGTCTCAATCCCTCGGGATCCCCATTGTCGTGCCACCCCCGGTTGAGAAAGATCACATCTATGAAGACCCAATGTGGCCGGCAACTCCCCCACCATCTCAAGTGTCGTTCTTCCACGCCAACCAAGTGCATATGCCAGCGCCGAGTCGAGTTGAGCAAATGATCTGAAAACCGCCAAATCTCGCCAAGCTTGAGGGTGTAAAGAATCAAGACTCATACGTTGTGTTGTATGACACGTACTATGGGTGAAAGCCACTCTTTGATGAGTTGGCTCGGCATAGGAATAATTGAGCCTAAAGACGCAATTTATTGAGGAGAGCTCCGCCCCAACCCAAGTTTATGCCATCATGCCCGGTGCATCATTGCCAACCATACTAGGAGGTGAGATTGTCTCGTCTCCCCGGTATGTGTTCTCATTCCCTTGTTATTAATTTTAATGATTGTTTGATCCTGAGCTTGGGGGTGAGACACTTTGTGGTTGATTTTAGTGGATTTTGAGCATTACTTGTGTGTTGGTTGTTATGACTTGTCTCCATTGAGTTGTGTTCATTTGGCCATGTTTTTACTTGTTTTTCTTTTTAGGTTGTTTGAATAAATTGTGAGTTTTGTTGAGATGAAATGACTAGATAATAATGATGAGTATAGTCACTTGATGCTTTCTTAGGTCTTTTGAAATGTATTTCATTGAGATTTCTGTGTGCTTGACTCGCATTGATTGAAATTCACTCTTGATTCTCTACTTTTGAGCACCATGAATCATGATCACTTGATCTTTTGAGCATTTGGAGAACATTTATGTGCATTAGGTAGACTTTGATATCTCATGAACACTAGAACCCATTTGAGTGAAACTTGAGGCGAAATTGTTGGTTTAGTATCATTGGAGAGAAGATTAAGGCATTTTATTCGGATTGACTGGGCCTTTGAAGCTAACCCTTGAAAAGAAAATTCATCATTTGTTTACCCCATTTGAGCCATATTGCTTATTTCGTTCATCACCCATGTTTGTACATCCAAACCACCAAATGCGTTTTCACTTCCTACACCCATCACTACTAGGCATGATTGCATTAAATGCTAAGATTGAGAGCAAGTGTGGGTTATGTTTGGAAAATCATTAGTCGATTGGCTTGTGTTGTTTTTCATTCTCAATTAAAAAAAAAAACGAAAAAAAAAGAAAAAAAAAAGAAAAAAAAATAACAATAAGAGTTGATCGGATGAGGAATTGAGTTACCATTTCCATTTCTTTACAACATTAGGGACAATGTTGATTTTGAGTTTGGGGGGTGTGGTCTTTATTTCTCAAATTTTTGTGGTTTTTATTTCTTTTTGGGTTCGATTGAAAGTGAATGTATGCTGAAAAGAGGAGTTGGTGAAATTTTTTCTTTTCTTTTCTTGGAAATCATGTGAGATCCATGAGTTGTGATACATGCCTAGGGTGACTTGAGCCTAAAAATTCTAATCTCATCCACCTTTTACCCTAGCCATACATTACAACCCCCAAAAGTCCTTTTGATCTTCATTGACAAGTGAACCTTTATTAGTGGAGAGTGACACGAAAAATGGGCCTATGGTAGTTCTTATTAAGATATCACCCATAGTCTCCTTTGCACATAGGTCTATCTGGATTTTATTTGGTTGACTGAGATTGATTGTGCACACACTTTCACTTTGAGAGTCTTGAGTGGAGTGAAATTGATGCTTGATGTTGAAATTCTAGATAATCTCAGTGTTTGCATTTCTTTTGAGCTTAGAGCATTATGTGGCTTTGGAGTTACATGCACAGTTGTTGACCCGATACAAAACTCACACTTTTTCGTTTGTGTCTTAGTACTTGATTTGTGTTTTCTTTTTCTTTCTTTTCTTTTGCTAGAGGACAAGCAAATGTTTGAGTTTGGGGGTATTTAATGACGGGTATTTCTACCAACAAATCAAGTACTTTTAAGCTTGAATATTTGTAAGTTTTCAAGCATTTTTGTTAGTTTAATGTCTTTTGTGTGCCTTTCATAGGAATTATAAATAAATGCGAACTTGGATGATTTTGCATGAAGTAAAGAAGAATATTTACCCAACTTGTGAATCAATGGCAAGAGGAGGCGAAAGAGGATTTTAAGGCACAAAAGAGGAGGCTTTGGAATGTAAGAAAGCGGGCTGCAGCGCACCTTTTTGGGCTACAGCGCACAAATGAATGCAAAGAAGTCCAGAGAGCAAGGGAAACGCAGGCTGCAACGCGCCCAAAAGCACACCTGGTTCCAAAAACACACGCTGCAGCGCACCAATGGGCGCTGCAGCGCACCCAAATGTTGTTCCACGCGCTGCGGCGCGCCCAAAGGCGCTGCAGCGCGCCCCAGCCCGCAACAGCGGGATCCTCTTCCAAAAACGCGCGTCGCAGTGCGTCTTCATGCAGATTGCAGCGCACGTATGAAACCCTAGCTCCGAAATATTATAGTATAAAAGGAAAGAGTTGCCATTTAAGTGAAGGGGAGCCCCAGAAAAGTGAAGAAAACATCAAAAGGAGGCTGAAATCCTTCATCTTGGAGGTCCTTGGAAGCTCTTCAATGGATATTGGGTTTTATCTTCTTTCATCTATTTTTTCATGTTGAGCTCGACATTAAATCTAGGACTTGATGTAGTTTTATTTGAACTATGTTTTGAATATTTTGTTGATTGTTAATTTAATTTCATTTTCAATTCATTTATGTTTCTCTATGCTTAATGCTTTTAATTTATTTGGCCAATGAGTTAGATGATTTTTAGATTGCGAATTTGATGCTCGGGAGAGATTGAATTCTTTATTTAGATTTGAGAAGCATAGTCTAGGTTGTTGTGAGACCGGGAGGAGATCAACGCTTAGATAATCAAATTAGGATTTAGGTCGTTGTGAGGCCGGGAAGCGATCAATATTCCTATTTTCCAATGGGCGCTGCAGCGCACCCAAATGTTGTTCCACGCGCTGCGCGCCCCTAAAAAAGGCTGCAGAATAAGACTTAGCCCGCAACAGCGGGATCCTCTTCCAAAAACGCGCGTCGCAGCGCGTCTTCATTTAGGTTGCAGCGCACGTATGAAACCCTAGCTCCGAAATATTGTAGTATAAAAGGAAAGAGTTGCCATTTAAGTGAAGGGGAGCCCCAGAAAAGTGAAGAAAACATCAAAAGGAGGCTGAAATCCTTCATCTTGGAGGTCCTTGGAAGCTCTTCAATGGATATTGGGTTTTATCTTCTTTCATCTATTTTTTCATGTTGAGCTCGACATTAAATCTAGGACTTGATGTAGTTTTATTTGAACTATGTTTTGAATATTTTGTTGATTGTTAATTTAATTTCATTTTCAATTCATTTATGTTTCTCTATGCTTAATGCTTTTAATTTATTTGGCCAATGAGTTAGATGATTTTTAGATTGCGAATTTGATGCTCGGGAGAGATTGAATTCTTTATTTAGATTTGAGAAGCATAGTCTAGGTTGTTGTGAGACCGGGAGGAGATCAACGCTTAGATAATCAAATTAGGATTTAGGTCGTTGTGAGGCCGGGAAGCGATCAATATTCCTATTTTCCAATTCTAAATGCGAAGCTTACTTTGTGTTTAAATGTTCATTTCGAATAGGGATATTGTTTTGGGTATTTAAATACAATTTCTTGTGAGGCACTCGGGAGAGGTTGCAAGATGACATTAGAGCCTTGATTAATGAATTGAATGGAATTGATTAACGATTACATAATAGGATGAACATAGGAATAATAAAGCGAAATCAAGTCCCTAGATCATTTGTGTATAGATTCTTTATTTTTATTTTTATATTCATTTTGTTTTTGTTCTTAATTATCATTTTATAAGGTTGCCTAGATAAGGTTAAGTTACAATAATCGCAGTACTTAACGGCAATTCTAAACCCAATCCCTGTGGAGACGATACTCACTCACCTTATACTCAAAACTTGACACCGTACGCTTGCGAAAATTTATTATACAAAAATTAATTATGCATCAGGCAGCCACAGGAAGGAAGGAAAGAAAGGAAAAAAATAAAAGAAGAAAAAAGAAAAAGGAAAATGAAAAGAAAA
This sequence comes from Morus alba, assembly GCA_012066045.3. Lineage (NCBI taxonomy): Eukaryota > Viridiplantae > Streptophyta > Magnoliopsida > Rosales > Moraceae > Morus > Morus alba. Next base: position 93,911 of record CP050224.2, read on the forward strand.
GAAAAATAGGTTTCCAAATATTTTAAAATGGCAGTCCAGAAATGTGCCCATACACATTTCTGGGTAAAAATATAATTACTAAAAATATTTAAATTCCTTAGAAATATTTAAATTTACACGTCAGAAACATTTAAAATTAATAATTAATTAATTAAACCGGATTAGGCACACTAATAAATCTCAATTACCTTAATTAATCTCATTTAATTCTTCAGGGTGTTACATGCTAGTGGACTCGTATTTGTAGATTTGTGTTCTTTGATTTACTCAGTACGGATTTTGAGATCGTAAATCTTATTTCTTCTATCTTGGGAACATAATGAAATGGATAGCCATGATGCTAATATACAATATGGAATCCAATCCTTCATCTTTGAGGAAGCAGATGAATAATTCCATTGAACCGGTACTTGAATAAGTTGTTGGGATTGGTGTCCTTAGGTATGAGATGTAATAAGGATATTTTATTATTTGATTAATAAATAGTTTATTCATCATTTATGTGCATTTATAATTGAATACTTTATGAATATCATAGAAATTTCGTGATTATTTATGTAACCTTAAATATTGTATATAAGTGTCATATACCAGAGGATAATATTTAAGGATAATAATCAAAACGCTGTTCGAAATGAATTTAATTAAAGTTTCAGAATCTTTAATTAAAACATTACTAATACATGTCATTCTCATTAAGAATGGAATGGTATTATCAGCATCATTAATATAGAGGGATATGGAATGAGTGTATTATGCATAATGAGATTATGTAGAACTGGGACACATTCATAATTTGATTTTCTGATACTTTTCGTTAAGCATAGAAAATCAAATTTGAGTCTACTGATATTCATATATAGAATGATCTTAATCCTAAGTTATCAAGATTTTATTTCACTCACGAATAATTAATTAAGAATTAATTATATATCTAATAGTGTGATTATTTAACTATTTTGTCACACACTGTGGTGGAACCACAAGGGACATGTGACATGGGAAAAAAGAAAGTAATCCGATTTACTTGTTTGACAAGTTTTCTAATTAAATTCAAAAAAAAAAGTAAAGTGTTACTCTATTTGGAATCGAATTTGAACTAAAATTGGAAACTGAAAAAAGCAAGAATTTTTTCTCTCCTCCTTAGTTCGGCCAGCCACCCTGTAAGCAAAAGGGAGGGAAAGTTTGTTTCTAAAATTAAAAGGAAAATGAAAGTTTGTTTCCAAATTAAATTGAAAAGGAAACTGTATTTTTAATGAGATTAAAAATATAGTAGTTATACCAATTTCCTATTTCTTTATTTACAAGCAAAAGGGTTCTCCTAGTATTCTATAAATAGGAGACAATAGGAATTAGAGAAGATTAATTTTTGATCTCCTAATTCTCTAGTTAGCCAAAAATTAATAGAGAGAAAAGAGAAAATTTGTTCTTCCAATTTTTTCAATTCCTTCACATACATGAGTTGATAGTGAAAGAATACTAAATTAGCGAGTGATCCTTTCTGATAGTTTTTACCTTGAGCCCACACTCATCGTCTTGTGAATTTCAAGGAGTAACCGAGGAAGACTTTGGTATTCTAAGAAAGTTTTGGAGCAAGAATCGTTTGTTAGCCAAAGACCTCAAGATATGGTCCTAATCGTTGTCAAGGTATTTGTTATCATAAATTAATAAGATTAATTTATTATTGCATAAATTAATATAATCTAACGTACTCAAGTGGTTTTGTAAAAAAATTTTGTTATACACAATCTTCACTACCACACTTCCGCACTTCGAAACATTTCAAAACCAAACAGAAATGACATAGAATCTATGTGACATTTTGTTTTATTTTCATATGAGAACTTGAACCATAACATGACCTCATAATTGTACATTGCCATTTTGTGATATGTTAGATTGTAGGTTAGGGTTGGAACTGGAAGTCCTTTATGGGACCATAGGATTTTATATATTATAAGAAATGCAATGTTGCTCTTTACACTATTAGAAATAGTAGATATAACGACAGTTAAAAATCATTATTATAAAATTAGACGACGGTTAGGCAAACCATTGTCTAATCGTGAGTCGTTAAATATTTTGGACTTTAATGATGGTTTTTATCCCTCGTTAAAATCAAACTTTAACCGTCATCTAAATTTGTCCCAAACTACACTAACAAGCATTTTTTTTAGGCACTAAATTGGTATCCATATGCCATTTTTACTCTAATTTTTTCATTTTGTTGAGTTAGTTTTAATAATTAGATTTTTGTGTTGAGTGAATTTTGGAGGTATTAAATTGGTATTCGTATACTATTTTTACTATACTTTTTCACTTTAACAATCTTTTTATATCTAGATCATTGTAGATTATTGTGTCGAGCGAGTTTCGGAGGTATAAATATACAATTTTTACCCTATATTTTCACTTTAACGATCTTTTAAAGTGGGATTGGCGGCGTTAACCTCAGATAATATTTGTAAGGTTAACCTATAAATGATATATATATATATATATATATATATATATATATATATATATATATGGTCAAAAAATCTTTGTTTACGAGAAGAAATCTTTTTCACCATTCATAAAGCTTCTATTTTGTACGTTGTGCGGGTGAAAAATGAGGGAGAAAGAAGTTGGATGGATTGGTAGAAGGCCCATGGGCGGCTGAGGCCCAAAGATGTGTGGATGTTGTAGTTAAGTTTCGGAATTAGGATTAGGATGAGGTGTGTGTCATTTGTCTGTAACTGACTTGTTCCCTTTTAAGTCCTAGTTGTAAGAAATAAATTAAGGGGGAATTATTAGTTAGGAGACATTTGGTTCATGAATTAGAATTATGAGACTAGAATCATTTTCAATTTATGTGTATTTTTTGTGAGAGAAAATACTGTAACGAACCATGAACTATGATTCAAATCATGGTTTAAATCTTCCAACCAAATGTCCCCTCAGTTAAATTGAGATAAAATAATGATGGGGTATGTATTTACATTGTATTGTAGTGTATGGTAAGAAGAGAAATTGATAAACATGGAAACCAAGTTTAGGAAGTCTTTTTAGCGGAAAAATAATATCTAAGACAAAGAAGTAAGGAAAATATGTTAGATTTTTTGAATGTGTATATATATATATAAATAATAATAATTGTGTATTATATGCTATCATAATGGTTTGGTACAAATTAAAAGTGATCTTAGTTTAAAGTTAAATGGGCATAAGTCATCTCACAAAGTATGAGTTTTTATGTATAAAAACCTTAATGTCTAATTTATAATTTATTATAGGATAAAATTATAAATAAGAAAAGTGTGTGCAGATATAAATGGTTATTGTTGACGGTGGAATTTCGTCAACAATAAACCAGCCAGGTTACCTTAGGTTACCCTTTGGATTACCGGCTAATTAGTATGTTTTAAGGTAGGATTGGTGTTTTTTATGAACTGTATGTAAAAACACAAAGGAAATTTTATAGTGGTTCACTCTATTAAATCAGAGCTACATCCACTGTATGTATTGTATTTCTTTGGGAGGATTTACAATGTACACAAGTTATGTTCTCTTTTTTCTAAAATCCCGACCCTTTCTTCATTGGGATCCTTCCTCTTATATACCCGGGCTTCCTTCGCAGGGGGTTTTCCTTCATAGGTATATGCACTCAAGTGCTTCTCCTTTTTAGGCCCAGTTATAGCCCACTAATCAGTACTGTTCACTCTACTGATCAGTCTTCTATTACGGCTCTGCGAGTCTCCGTAATGCTTTTCTGTCCCCTGTGGGGCGGTTTGTAAACTTGCCATTAATGCTGTCAGTAGTCTCTTACTTTCGCACGTAACCTGCTATGCCTCGACCGAAAGCTTCCATCGTCGCCAGCACCGCCTCAGCCCCTTTCGTCCTCTCGAGTGACCTTTTCGGCAGTCGAGGGATCTTAACGCCTTAATTCAGGCATTTCGCATCCGTCGACACCACATGGGATCGTCGCTCCAATCTGGACCTTGGCTTCGGGCTCAGCGGCTGATCTTGAGGCGTTGAAGCGTCGAGGGTTGTGCGCTTGACGGAGATCGAATATCGCCACGTGTCGTGATTTCGTTGGTCTAAGTCTCCATCACATTTTCCCACACAACAGCTACCCCCCAGGTCGAGGGCTCCTTTTTCAGGCGGCCTCGACCTCTAGGTTCGGTTGTCCTTTCTTGCTTCGGGTGTGGGAAACCGGCCCCGAGCCTCCGTCCGCAATAAGTGTCCGGGTGCTTCAGGAACGTAACCGTCGCGTCGATTGCTCTGGCCTAATGATGGATATCCATTTTTTGAGAGGTCGATCCTTGACCGTTAGATCTGCGTCCCTTCGATTTCCCGCCCTATTTCACGACCGTTAGATCTGGGCAGAAATCCCTTGCCGTTGGATTTTGAAGTTTTCATCCAACGGCTGGGGTCGAGGACGTCCTTCTATAAATACCCTTCGAAAACCTGAGAGCCATTTTTTCTATTTTCAAAACTTTAAACTTCCACTGCTTTGCTGTTGAGACACTTGTGCTGTGTTGGAACTCCACTTGCTGAACTTCCGACGTTATTCTTCCCACTCTTCGCGGTGTGCTTCGTCACAGAACCGGCTTTACTTCTTTCTTCGGTGAGTTTTTGGAACCTCTTCTTATTTGTTTGGTGTACTTGCGGGGTTTCTTCTTTATGTACCTGGAATGTGAGAATATGTATATATAGAAAATGGAAACATATGTTTAGTTTAAAGAAACTTACTTTTTCGTCGCACTGGATAACCTGGTTTTTATGCGCGCGTAGTTTTCTGTTCGTTTGTCTTTGGTTTCTGGGTTCTGGGGAACCCGTGGTTCCCATGAACACTCGTCGTTTCCATTTTGACATGAATGGTCGACGTTTTAACCAGTCGTCGTTTAGAGCACTCGTCGTTTACTCCTCTTGACGTTAGGGTTTTAACTTAGCTTTTTGTCCTTTGTATTGTCAGAACAATGGCCCAAAGTTCTCCCAGTCGAGAGGATCCTTCGTCCGTTGTCTGCTCTGACCCGCCTTCGGTGGTGGAGATCTCAGGGACCTCTTCGTCGTCTAGTGTCGGCTCTATGCTTAGTAATATTGAAGACGTCGAAGGCAGTTTCGAACCGATCGACGATTTTAGAAGCGAATTCGCCAGATTCGAGCAGCTCATAGACCATAGGGTCGAGCAGATTCCTTTCACGGGGGGGAGCGTTAGTGGGGTGGCTGCCGCGGTGGTAAACGCCCGCCTGGCCGCCACGAGCGGAGACCCAGATAGACCTTCCTTCACAGCCGATGACGTAGCGTCGAGGGTTCGAAATAAGGACATTATCCGGGCTGTGAAGGAGGGAAGCATCGACGGGAGATGGTTTGAGTATCTCCTCCCTGATAAGCATTTTAGGACCAGCATGCCGCCGATCGGATACCTTCCGGTCTATACAAGAGCGGTAACTGCGGGGATGACACTCCCGATTCATCCCTTCGTCAAAGATTACTGTCATTTTTATGGCATTTCTCCCGCCCAGTTGGCACCGAATTTCTGGTATTGCTTCGCAGGGGCTTGGATCCTGTGGAACCAGAAGTTTGACATGGAGCTCCCATTGGATGAGTTCCGTTTTATGTATAAGTTGTGTCATGTCGCCAAGTGCGATGGGTGGTACTTCCTGAGCGGCCACGGGAGGGCCCAACCAAGGTTTGGGATGCTCATCCTGGGTATTCCCTCGTCGTCACATGGGTGGAAGCCCATGTTCTTTATGATTCGAGGGCCTTTCAACTTTCATCCCAACGACCGCCAGCCCCACCGAAGGTTGGCGCAGGCGGCGTTTGGAGATATGAGTAAGCCCCTCGGCCCCATTTTTATCTGACTTAACCTTCTCTTTTTTTTCTTTTGTATTGACGACGAGTCTTTTATTGTGCAGTTAACCACGACCGGCCGAAGTTCTTAGGTAACAGCTTGGCGAGGATCGAGGAAGCTTTTTCCTTTCCGTCGGAGGTTCGTCATATCGACACACTTCTGACGAAAGAGAACCTTCGTAAGTCCGGCTTAATCCTTGATCTCCCCGACCCCTCAGACCTTGACGCCATCCGTGAATACTTCCACTTAAGCGACGAAGGTAACTACTTGTCTCGACGCCTTGTGGTATTTATGATTCATTTTTTCTCACGCTAACGGTATCTTCTTTCCATCGTCAGAGATGTCGTCTCTGAGGATCCAGCTTTCCGGGGGCCCACGGCCGACATCAAGCCCACAATTGGCGCCGAGCGAACAGCCGTCGCCTGTCCCGCAGCCCCCGCCGAGCCAACAGCCGTCGGCTAAGGGGAAAGAGAAGGCTAGCCTGTCCCGCCCTGTGTCGAAAGGCAAAAAGAGCAAAAATAAGAGAAAGCGCGGTACGGAGTCGGAACCTGCTCAAGCGTCGAGCGGTAAGACCTAGATGCCGGCGGTGCCCATTCCGGATGTCCCTGTTCCCCCGGGGCCAAGAGAACGCGTTCTAATCCCAGGGGGAAGGTTACAGACGAGAACTTCCTGGTTTCAGACATATCTGATGCTGAGATCAGGGTGATACTGAAGCTCCCTCCTCGCTTTTCCCTTGTCTTCCAAGCTTTATACGAGTCGTTCCTCGAGCCGCACTGGGTCGCTGCGTCTCAGTCTTCCATGGTCGACCGCCAGCGGAAGCAAATCTCCTTTCAGATCCACGTAATTTTTTTTTGAAAGATATGTTGTTTGGTGCTCTGTCCTGACTTTTTGCAATCTTCCAGAGCCTTGTCCTCTCTCTCCTTAACCTTCTTGACCTAGTTAAGGTTGAGGAGCGCTAGGGAGAGATGGATAACTTGGAGGCCGAGCTCAAGTCTCTTGTTGATGAGGCCCGGAAGAGTAGGGACGATGCCGTCGAAGAGAGGGACTTGGTGAGGGCTCAGTTGTCAAGTCTGGAAGGCGAGTTTGCCAAGCTGAAGACCAAAGTTGACAATCTTACTCGGCGAGCAGACTCGTCTGAGAAGAAACTGGTTGCGGCTCTCGTTGACGCTGAGAACCGCTATACTGAGGGCAAAGTCGATGGGAAACTGGAGGTTGAAGCAGCTTTCGATGCCAGACGGGCGAAGATGCTTGAGGAGTTCAAGGCCTCTCAGGAGTTCTTTGACATCCGCAACAAGGACTTCCAGTCGGCGGGTCAACAAATTGTTTATCTGATCAAGAAGGAGCGTCCTGAGTGGGATCTGGGCTTTCTTTAGAACTCCCCTACTCCGGCCATCTATGAGGAAATGCTTCCTCCTGCTGATGAGGTGGAGAACGTTCCCTCCATAAGTGGCGGCGATGAGCCAGCGGCCGGTGGTGACGATGCTTGAGGAGCCATCCTTTGCCCCCTTTTTTGGCTATTTCTTTTATTTTGTAACTAAATATTTTTTTTTCCAGACAATTCTCATGTTGACCTACATTTCAATATATATATATATATATTTATATATAATGGTAATGGTTTTTTGTTTATACCTTGATTTGCAGTCATTGCTATTTTCTTTAAAATTCCTTAGGATTTATTAATGGTTGTCTTTCCTTTTTGGAGGATCTGACGTCGAGCTTATCCTGTGGGCTAGTCATCTTAGGAAATTTCTTGGAATTTCACTAAGTGTTCTGTCTTTCATCCTTGGAGGATTGTGACGTCGAGCTCACCCCTTGGGATCGTCGTCTCAGGAAATTCCTTAGAATTTCGCTAAGTGTTGCGCCTTTTCTCCTTGGAGGATTTTGACGTAGAGCGCCTTCATTCCCCCCGTGTTGGCTAAATACACCCTTGGGTTTTCTTTTAAGCAGACACGTTATTAGGGGGTCAATCTATTTCATGCTGTAAACACATCAATTTATTTCATTTGCAAAGAATGTACAATTTAAAATGTGTAAACAACTTCATACACTATTGGTAGTATAGCCTTAGCTGCTCGGCATTCCATGGGTGCTGAACCTTTTTGTCGTCGAGGCTTTCTAGAATGTAGGTGCCAGGTCGTAGTGCCTCCCTTATGTGGTAGGGTCCTTCCCAAGTTGGGCCCAGGGGACCAGTATTCTTGGGTTTCGTGCTTTGTGTTACCCTTTTTAATATTAGGTCTCCTGGGATGAACCTTCTTTGCCGAACTTTCTTGTTGTAGTATTGTGTTGTTCGTTGTTGATAGGTGGCGAGACGTAGTTGGGAGTTGAGTCATTTTTCTTCTAATAAATTGAGTCCTCCGCTTAAGCCCTCTGCATTATCCTCGTCGTTGTGGACAACGGTTCTTAGGGTCGGCGTCTCGATTTCTATAGGAAGTACAGCCTCAATGCCATATGTCATGGAGAAAGGGGTTTCCCCTGTTGTAGTTTGGCTTGTTGTTCTATATGCCCACAAAACTTTGGGAAGCTCCTCGGCCCATCTCCCTTTCAAGTCATCGAGTCTCTTCTTGAGAGTATACTTGAGTATTTTGTTGACTACTTCGACATGCCCATTTGACTGTGGATGGATCGGCGCCGAGAAGTCTTTTCGGATGCCTAAACCTTCGCAGAATCTGCACGTCGCGGCGTTGTCAAACTGTTTTCCGTTGTCGAAGACTATTGAGTGGGGCACCCCAAACCTGCACACAACGTGGTCCCATAGGAATTTAGTGCAGGCTGCTTCGGTTGTTGTGGTCAAGGCCTTAGCCTCAGCCCACTTCGTGTAATAGTCCACTGCAACGATTGCGAACCTCAACCGAAAGCTTCCGTCGTCGCCAGCACCGCCTCAGCCCCTTTCGTCCTCTCGAGCGACCTTTTCTGCAGTCGAGGGATCTTAACGCCTTAATTCAGGCATTTCGCATCCGTCGACGCCACATGGGATCGTTGCTCCAATCTGGACCTTGGCTTTGAGCTTGGCGGCTGATCTTGAGGCGTTGAAGCGTCGAGGGTTGTGCGCTTGATGGAGAGCGAATATCGCCACGTGTCGTGATTTCATTGGTCTAAGTCTCCATCACATTTTCCCACACAACAGTTATGGTCCTCAAATTATACGTATGATACTTTTCTAATATCCCATCATTAGAAAAGTGAGAGCCCCATTCTCTAGATAATTCATACGCTTTAATTTAGAAGATCAAGAATCACAAGATTCAAGAATCATGTCAGTTCCTATGGATTCAAGTACGCTGCCACATTTATTATATTCTTCTTAATGATTTGACATGAAAGATCTTAGTGTGATGAAGATTTTCATCTATAAAAATTATTATAACAAGTGGTATCAGAGCCATCTTCCTATTGAATTATTGAGAAATATTTTCTCAATTTTTTTGTTGATGTAAGATTTTCGACCATATAGTATTTTATTTGGTTTGAATATTGCTTTTGAATTCCAACCTGTCTTATATATATATATATATATATATGAATGTTGTTTTTGGTTCTCTGTTAAATTCTGAGTTTTTGGATTTAGTACATCCATGGCCATGAACGTTTGCAGTGAAAAAAAAAAAAAAAAAAGGGATCGTGGCCTCGTGGGCAATTTTTTTTTTTTTTTTTACCCACGTTCAGAGACGAATTAGTTTCCTCATCAGTTTTTCTTTTACCAAGTCAATGCTTCAGTCGACTTAAGGACTAAGCAGGCCCAAAACTTGCTAAGTCCAAATCCGGTGGGAGGTCAATATGTGAAGTCAATGTTGGGCCTTAAGGAAGGTATTGGACCATGGCCTAGTTTTTTTTTTTTGGGAAATAGTAAAAAATAGGTCAATATAAAAAGGTAGAGAAAGTATATACGTCAATTTTTAGTTATAAAAATTAATTGGCCATAACTTGTCAAGTTATGGTTCATAACCAGACAAGTTATGGATAATTATAGACAATAACTTGGTAAGTTATGGTTCATAACCAGACAAGTTATGGACGAAAATAGTAATTTGGCCTATTTATTAACTTATGTAAACTATTGGTCTATTAATTTTAATTCATCTCAAGTCTTGGCCTATTTTTCTCTTTCTCCCTTTTTTTCGGCTGCCAAAAGATGGTCACGGGCTGGATTAGGATCCGGGTTGGGTTGACCAGACCCTGTCCCAGTCTGACCCTGTTGACATTGACCTGACCCAATTGATCGTTGACTTGGATCAAATTTTGTTTTTTTGAGAAACTTAAATTCAAATTTTGGTACAAGTTTTTTTTATTGGATGTCTAATGTTTTAAAATAAATTGATTGAAACAACATGCTACCAAAGTAGCCTCTTTTATGTAAGTCAATTTATTTTAGAACATCAATATAGTTGTGGATATATAATTCATGCGGATATTGACCGGCCTAAAAGAAGATCAATATTTAGCTGAATTACATGCACACCTATGGTAATAAATATGTGACAATTATTAGGTACTCCATGTGAACAATAAGTCCGTCTAAAGAAAGGCTTATTATTTGATAGGATTTAATATTTGATTACTACACCAAGAGTAGCACTTACAAATTAATATTTCTGTCCAAAAACTAAATGTTAATGTTGTGCTAGGTATCTTGTAATGGGCCCTACCATTATTTGAATTTATTTAAGTTTGATATGGAACTCATGTGAACATGTTGTTTTGTTCTATTTTTAGTTAATGCATCTGCTTCTGTCATATCTACCAACATCAATTATATTCTCATGTTAAATAGGACCAACTTTAAGGAATGGAAAGAGAACGTCATGATCATTCTCGGCTGCATGGATCTAGACCTTGTGCTAAGGATTGGACAACCTACAGCTCTTACAGACAAAAGTTCTATTAAGGAAAAACGGGACTTTAAGAAGTGCTAAAAGGACAGTTGGTCAATTATGATTTCTCTTCCTACTTAATTCAGTCAATTTAAGGTCAGTTATAACTACTAAAAGGACAAATGGTCTCTTAATGAGCTCATTTCTCATTGTGTACAAGAAGAGGAAATACTGAAGCAAGAAAAGACTGAAAGTGCTCACTTGACGAGTACCTCTAAGGACAAGAACAAGAAAAGGAAGAAGGATAAAGAAGCTGCGAGGGGTCCAGCCTAAAAGAAACAACAAAAGAAACAAGATGAGGAATTTGGCTGTTACTTTTACAAGAATCCTGGACACATGAAGAGGGATTATACCAAATATCATGCTTGGCGTGCAGAGAAAGGTACCCTTCTCACTTTGGTTTATTCTGAGGTTAATTTAGCTTCAGTACCAAGACATACTTGGTGGATAGATCTAGTGCTACTACTCACATAAGTGTGTCTATGCAGGGTTGCTTGAGTTGCCGAAAGCCAAATGATGTTAAAAGATTCATCTATATGGGCAATGGCAAATAAGTGGAGGTTAAGCCTATAGGGATATTTATGTTATTATTAAACACTGGATATTATTTATATTTGAAAGAAACATATGTGGTACCGTCTTTTAGACGGAATTTGGTTTCTATTTCTGTTTTGGACAAGTTTGGTTATCCTTGTTCATTTAGAAATAATCAGTTTAGTCTTTTTTTGAATTCAAATATTGTTGGTACCGGTTCTTTGTCTTTTTATGATATCCTTTATTTACTTGATCCAGTTGCCTCTTTTAATAAAACCTTGCATGTGAGTTCACGTGGTACAAAATGTAAATTAACCAATGAGAATTCTACTTCACTCTGGCACAAGCGTTTAGGGCACATATCTAAACAAAGAATTGAAGGACTTGTGTCAGATGGAATTCTTGATCCCCTTGATTTGTCAGACTTTCAAGTATGTGTTGAGTGCATTAAGGGGAAGCAAACAAACATAAGGTGATTAGGTGCCAACAAATCTTCAGACGTCTTAGAACTAATACATATGGATATTTGTGGGTCATTCCCTAAGGCTTCATGGAATGGTCAACAATACTTTATTACGTTCATAGATGATTTATGACGTTATGGCTACCTTTATCTCATTTATGAGAAGTCTCAATCATTAGACGCGTTTAAGCCTTCAAGGTTGAAGTTGAGAATCAACTTGACAAAAGAATTAAGGCTGTTAGATCTGACCATGGTAGTGAATACTACGGTAGATATGATGGATCAGGTGAACAACATCCAGGGCCATTTACCAAATTCCTAGAAGAGTGCAATATCGTCCCACAGTACACCATATTGAGAAGTCCTTCTATGAATGGTGTTGCTGAGAGATAAAACAGAACATTAAGGATATGGTGGGGAGTATGATTAGTCATACTATCTTACCAGATTCACTCTAGGGAGAGTAAGGCTGGCAATCCGGATAGCGACATGACAACACGACTCGAAACCCGCACGAAATTAGTGAGTTTGGGTTTATCATAAATAGGTTCGGGTCATGTCAGTTTCAGGTTGACCCGTCAACCCACAATTGACCTGCGATAACCTGTTTATTAAACGTGTCATATTTGGGTAACACGATTATACAACCCGTTTATTACCCATTTATTACTTAGGTTAAAAATGTTTCAATATTATGCCTCTTCTAACTCTAATCTTTATCTCACCAGCTGCCCAAGTACATTCAAAGGAGAGCCAGCAAACCCTTCTTCTCTTCCTGCGACTTCCACTTTCTCTCAACTCTCCTCTCCGTCGCCTGATCTTAGTCCACTGGACGACCGCCTGATCTTAGTCCACCGGACCACCACCGCTTATCATTTCTTCTTCTTTCTCTTCTTCTTATTTCCTCTCCACTTGCCACCGGTGTTTCTCCACTGCAAGCAAACACGGTCACGGTAAAACCCATCCCCGTTCGTTCATTTCTTCCCTTTGGATTTCAGTTTACTTACTTTTTTTTTTCTTTTCCATAACTTTTCTTTTCTTGTCTTGGATTTCAGTTTTCGTATACTTCGGATTCAAACAGTTGTTTTTGCTTGTTCTTCTTCGACAACCGAAATAGGTATTTCGCCTCCATCTTTATTTCTTGTTTCTATACCTACTTTGATTCAACCTTAGGGAGGCAAGGGAAAGGGGAATAGATTCGGTCCCTATTGTACATACTTTGATCTATGTTTGTGGTATTGATTTGTTGTTTTATCTGTATTCACTGTCATATTGATGGCAAAGATGAGCTATATTGGTATTGTTGTGGTTTTTGCTTATATTGGTATTGTTATATTGGTATTGCTTACAGATTCAGTCCCTATTGTTCGTTTCTTCCCTTTTGATTTCAGTTACTTTTTTTGTCGTGTGTGTGTGTGTATGGTATAGATTAATGTTGTATTAATGTTGCTTACATTGGAAATTGATCTTATGCTTACAGATTCTGTAATGTTGTATTAATGTTGTATTAATGTTGCTTACATTAGAAATTAATGTTATATTGGTATTAATGTTGCTTACAGATTCTGTAATGTTGTATGCTTTGTGTATATTAATTTTAACACAATGGAAATTGATCTTGAGTCAATTGAGTCTAAAAGTATGGATGTTGAGGTTGATCTTTACTATTGCCGTGTATTTCAACATTTAGAGTTGAGTGATTCAAACTACAAACCTTGTCCTTCTAGTGCCGAGTGGGACAAAGTTGAAAAGATTAAAATTTTTTTGAAGTTGTTCTATGATGTAACTCTTAAATTTTCTAGAACAAATTATCCCACTTCCAACTTGTAGTTTCCTTCCATTTGGCATTGTTGCTTCATGTTGAAACAGTATTCTTATACTATCTCCTTCTCATTTTGTAGGAATTTGATGAGATATCTTCAATTAAGTCTACTACTGCATCACAGAAATCAGAGCTTGATCTTTATTTGGATGAGCCAAGACTGGCTAGGACCGCGGAGCTTAATATCCTTTCCTTTTGGAAATCAAACCAATTTTGATATCTAGCACTAGCTTCTATGGCTTGTGATATATTGGCTGTCCCTGTTTCAACAATTGCTTCTGAAGCTACATTTAGTGTTAGTGGTAGAGTTCTTGATTCATTTCGTAGCTCACTTAAATCAAAGACAGTTGAAGCACTTGTTTGTACCAGAGATTGGTTATATGGAGACAAAGGTGGGTTCAAACTTATTTAAATTATGTATATTTCCTATATTGATTTTGAACTGACTTGTATCTACATATATTTGTTTTCGTGTAGTTTTCAATGAAGAGGTGGAGGATCTTACACAAGATATCTTCAACTTTTCATTGAAAGAAGAGGAGCCTTTCTCATAGGGATTAACTTCTCCTAAACATAATGATGTACTTGGAGTCCCCTCACTGCAATAAATTATTTAAATGTTTAATTATTAATCATGTATGTTTGTTTTCTAATTTGTGAGACTTTTATGTGTTTGTTTTTTAATTTGTGAGAGACTTTCATGTGTTTGTTTTAATTTTGAACTTAGATTATGTAATGTCTCTACATCATGTTAAATAGGTTGAGAAACATGTTCAGAAATAGGTTCTAAAATAGGTTCAAAAATAGGTTAACACGACCTATTAATCACTTGTTTCATAAACGTGTTGACAGGTAATTAACAGGTTGACACGACATGTTTACAACCTGTTTCATAAACGTGTTGGCAGGTCAACAGGTTGACACGACACATTTACGACCTGTTCAATAAATGGGTTAATCGTGTCGTGTCGTGTCAACCCGCTAATAAACAGGTCGTGTTTGGGTTTTGTATTTTGACACGATTAATAAACAGGTCGTATTCGTGTCAGACCTATTTATGTCAACTGAGGGGTTCAACATGACACGAACATGACCCACTAACACGAATTGCCACCCCTAAGGGAGAGACACTAAAAACTGCAGCTTACGTCCTTAACAGAGTTCCAACAAAGATAGTGGCTAAAACTGTTGATAAATTATGGACGGGCAAGAAGCCTAGTATAAAGAATTTACATATTTGGGGTTGTCCAGCTGAGGCAAGGCCTTATAGGCCAAATGAAAAGAAACTAGACTCAAGAACGGTCGGTAGCTATTTTGTTAGGTACTCTGAACGGTCTCGACAAATTTCATGATCCCACAACTAAGTCTTTCTTTGAGACGGGAAATGCCCAACTCTTTGAGGATATTGAGTTTGGGGAGAAAGATAAGGTTAGAGACTTTGTTTTTGAAGAGAAATCTATTTCTCTTCCTATGATTGTTATTGACAATGTTAAAGATGTTGGGAATAGTGTCCTAGAAGCATGAGATGTAATAGGATATTTATTACTTATTTAATAAAAGAGTTTGTTCATTATTGCATGTGCATATATTTATGAATACTTTATGAATATCAATCAAAATTCCATGATTATTTATGTAAACTTAAACATTGTATATAAGTGTTATATACGAGAGGATAATGTTTAAGGATAATAATCAAAAAGCAATGTTCATAATGAATTTAATTAAAGTTCGGAATCTTTAGTTAAAACATTATTAATTCATGTCATTCCCATTTAGAATGAAATGGTGTTATCCGCACTGTTAATATGCTAAGATATTGAATGAATGTATTTCGCATAATGAGATTATGTGGAACAAGGACACAGAAAGAATATGAATTTCTAATAATTTCCGTTAAGTATAGAAATTCTAATTGAGTCTACCGATGGTCATATATAGAATGATCTTAATCCTGAGTTCTTAACAAACTCCTATTTATGGATTTATGTCTTTTGATTTACTCGGTACGGATTCCGAGACCCTGAATCTTATTCCTTGTATTTTGGAGACATGATGAAGTAGGTAGCTGAAAATGTTATTATACAAGATGGAATCCATTCCTTCTTGAGAAAATAGTAGATAAATAATTCTCTTGAGGGTTGATTCGGTACTTGGACCAGTAGGTGCTCCGATTCATGAATGTGTTTTATGAATCATTGTCTATTAGAGAATCAATGGTACTCAAGGATAAAGAAGTAATTAGAGAGGTTAACGGATTTTACCTAGCTCTAATTATGAATTATTTATGGAGGATCGATCTATATGCAATGACTATATCAAATGGACACTTCACAGTTTAGAAGTAATTTATATCTATAATTTCAAAAGTGCAATTCCAAGTTTATAGTGGAGTAACTATTGGAATTAATAGAATTAATTAATTAATTAAAGTATTTAATTGATTATTAATTTTATTGGAGCTCGAGATTATAGGTCCATTAGTCCCTGCGTCGTCCTAGTAATTCTACCAGACACAAAGGGCAAAATGGGAATTTCAGAATTACGGAATTCTAAAATTAAACACTCGAAAATAATTAATTGAGAATTAATTATTATTTAAATAATGTGATTATTTAAATTTGAATTTGAACACACATAGATTTATCCATTTAAACTTATTTGATAAGTTGTTCAATTTAGAATTCAAATTAATTTAAGTTTGACTTAAATTGGAATTTGAATTTGAGTCAAAATTGAACTACAGGATAAAGGATGATTTTCTCTTCCTTCCCTATCTGAAAATTGGCACCACACAGGGATAAAGATCCCCTAAGGTGGCCGGCCACAATGGATAAGGATAAGAGGAGATTTTGTTCCAAATTCAAATAGGAGATAATTAACAAGTTTTATCTTAGAGATAGAGATTTGATTTCTTTTTGAAGTTTGACTTCTACTCTTTAAATATGAGAATAATAGAAAATTGTGAACACAATTTTTGAAACAATTTTTGCCCTATTTTGATAAGGCTGGCCGAAATTATTCTCATAGAGAAAAAGGAAAAAAAAATTCCAAAAATTCCACATCGTTCATACATTGGTGTTTGTGGAAATTCGAGTGTTTATTGTAACCCGTTTTGTCTCATGTGTGCCCACACACACGTATTCGTGGATTCTAGGAATTGACGTGAAAGACATTGCTTTTCTAAACACAAAGCTTTGGAGCAAGGATTGTTCGACGTCAAGGAACTCAAGTTATCAACCGAGTCGACCTCTAGGTATTTTTCCTAATTAAGTTCTTAATAAATGAATTAATGAGATTAATTTATTCATGCATAAATTAATATAATCTATACAGTATCTCAAAGGTTTTATGAAAATTTTTGTTATACACGATCCGCCCCCCCTTACCGCCACGCTTCCGCAACCGAATTCGATTCGGCAACCAATAATTGGTATCAGAGCGGTCTATAGACTATATTAATTTGTGCTCCAATTATTTGATAATCAAAATTAAATATGTGATATTTAATTATGTATGTATGTGATGGGTAGGCACTTGCATTTATGGATGTTTATATTTGATTCATGATGATGAATGTATGGATGATGGATTTGGTCGTTAATTATATGGTTCCATGGATCGCATTAAATTCGTTCAAATTAAATTATTTGTAATTTAATTCGGGATTAGAATTATTGTAAATCTAGGTTCTGGATAGAATTAGGGTTTTTATTTTGAATCAAAAGGAAGCCTTGAAGATCAAGTTTGAAGCCTTTGAAGATGCTCAGAAACTGCACAGAATAAATCACTCAGAAAGAAGGCCAGGGCGCGCCCCAGCGCGCGCCCAGGACGTGCTAGGCGCCCAGGACGCGCCCTAGCACTCGGCCAGGGCGCGCCCCAAGCGGCGCGGATGATCGGCGCGCCCCATCGCGGCCGAGGCGCGACTAGCGCACGGATAGTCCCCGTGCGCGCGCGCGCCCCAGCACGGCCGGCGTGTGACTAGTGCGTGAATAGTCTGCGTGCGCGCGCGGCCATCCCGCGCCCCAGTGCACCCAAGCGCGCGGTTATCAGGCCAGATGCGATCAAATGGGCCCCAAACGGGCCCAAGGGTTTCTGAAACCCTTGTAATGCGTGTCGACAGACTCAGAAGAGTTCCAGACCCTGAAGAAGGTGAAATTTGACCCGAAGACGAAGAACGAAGCCAAAGAATGAAGAGTTCAAGAATCGAAGACCTGTTGATGTAACGAAAGAAAATAATTATTGTAATTATTTATTTATTCGATTTTGGTTGTAATTTATATTTTCCATGGGACCCGATCAAATCCATCTCAATAGCCGATTGCATATATTTATATTTTATGTTGACAATTATATTTTATATGTCCGTGCATATAACATGCCATATAGATATAGTATGCCTACTCATATGTTTTATAACATGCCATGCATATACTCGCATTTATTATTATTTATTTTATTTATTTAAAAGAGTTTTAAAAGGATAAAATAAAAATAAGAACCATGCGCTAAAATTGCTTTGATATGATTAAATTGATTTAAGTTGCAAAATTGATTTGCAAAATAATGATGCATGTGAAATTGAATTTAAGAGTTAAATTTTAGAATTTCACATATCCGAAATATAAATTATTTATTTATCGGGATTGGAAAAACATGAGATGATTTTCAAATAAAATACATATTTACAAAATAATGAGTAGGAGAGGGTTGTATAACAATACAACCCACTGGTCTCCATCGTTAGTTCAACACCGTGAGATTCGAAAGGGGCTTCGCAGCGGCACCAATTCCGCACTCCCTACGGAAAGTGTTCTTTCATATCAATAACAAGGTTGACTTCCTTGCGATAGGATTCAAGGATGTATTTCCGGTTTGACCTACCCTACGGCGACACTCCGGAGTTAAGTCTGTAGAATCTAAATGATGGGTTACACTCATAAAAGTATAATCAAATTGTTTATTATATTTTTGACCAAAATAACGGTAGTTGATAAATATGAAAATATGAGATATTTTGATTATATTTTTTAATTGAGAAGGTCTCGGTTCAATTTGTGATATTTTGACCTACCCTACGGCGGCACTATATTCGTCGTAAATTGGATTATCGTTGGCACCTAAACTTAAAACATGATTTATGTATTTTTCATGTGCATCATGCATCATATTTAATTGTGCCTAAATTCACATGTTTTGATATTCATGCACATAAATTGATTAGATGAATATTCTACTTACTTCCAACAATATGTCAAATCCTGTAATCTCACTACACAAAACTGAAATACTGACTAGAGATAAACTATTCGAAATGGTAAAGTAACATAAACAACCTATATTCATGTGATGAATATAAGTTTGTTCCAAATGGAGGATTATCCTCCTGTCCTTAATGAAAACACAGTAGCTAACTGTTAGCTAGGGTTGTGCATGGTAATTCACAAGAAGTATGAAGGCATAGAGACAGCTTATGAGATAATGCAGTCATCAGATACTGTATCTGAAAATCCATAAAACAAAAGGGTTGGCTAAATACTATAAGAGCCCTAAGTAAAAGACAAAAGGAAAGTCGTTTCCACTGAAATAAAGGAAAAGAATCAAGCAAATATGATTTGCTAGTTCTAAAAACATGTTTAGTAAAAATGGTGATTCCTTATTCCTGGATAGTAGATTTGGGAGTTGCTACTCATGTTTGTTTTCTCTATTAAGTCTTAGTTCTTATAAGGAAAGTCGTTTCCACCGAGATAAAGAAAGGAACTCAAGCAAATATGATTTTGCTAGTTCTAAAAATATGTTTTAGTGAAAAGGTGATTCCTTATCCTAAATAGTTGATTCAGGAATAACTAATCATGTTTGTTTTCTTTATTAAGTTTTAGCCCTTAAATGGAAATTGTTTCCACCTAAACAAAGAAAAAGAATCAAAGTAAATAAGATTTACTAAATTCTAGACATCTTCAGTAGAGGGTGATTCCTCGTCCTGGATAGTTGATTCAGGAGCAACTAATCATGTTTTGGTTTTCTTTGTAAAATATTTGTTCTTACAAAGAACTTACCGTCAGGGACTACACGATGAAAGTGGGAATATCGCGAGGATATCGGCAAAAGCAGTGGGAGAAGTTAGACTTCAATTTTAGAAATACCTTGTTGTGAACAATGCTTATTTCCCTCCAAGCATAAAGAGAAATTTGATTTCTAATTTCAAATTATTTGAACAATTGCCTTTAATAATAGTCTAGTCCACATCTTTTGGAATGGTTCCGATATATGTTCTAGATATTTAGAAAATGGTTTATACCGTTTAAACCGATGTCTGGCTCACTACGAAATATTGAAAAGTTCAAAAGTTGCCGAACCTAAGAATAAGAAGCAAATGATCTCTCAGATAAATAACATATATATGTGGCATCTTAGACTTGGTCATATTAGCCTAAACAAGATTTAAAGACTGGTAAAGGATGGTCCTTTACGCGAACTAAAAGTTAGTAGCCTTCCAGCCTATGAATCTTGTATGGGAAGCAAAATGACCACGGGGGACCTTCTATATCGAAAGGAGAAAGAGCCACATAACCTCTTCAGCCAATACATTCGAATGCATGTGGACCGTTAAACGTCCAAGATAAAAGAGGTTACGAATATTTCATCATCTTTATTGATGATTATTCGAGATATGGTTATGTTTACCTAATGCAACAGAAATCTGAAACTTTTAGAAAGTTTAGAGAATTTCGAGCATAAGTTGAAAAACAGTTAGGTAAAACAATCGAGACACTTCAATTAGATTGAGGGGATGAATATTGTTGGTTGCCGAATCGAATTCGGCGGCAGAAACGCAGCGGAAAGGCGGATCGTGTATAACAAAAATTTTTATAAAACTTTTGAGATACTCTATAGATTATATGAATTTATGCATGAATAAATTAATCACATTAATTTATATCATTCAAGGTTCAACCAAAAAAATACCTGATGGCTGACTCAAATGATAACTTGAATTTCTTTGACCACGAACAGTCCTAGCTCCAAGCTTTGTGTTTAGAACACCAAAGTCTTCCATGTCAATTCCTTGATTCCATGTAGACGTGTGTGTGGGCACACATGAGACAAAACAGGTTTCTGAAACACTCGAATTTCCACAAACACCAACGCATGCACGATGTGGAATTTTTGGAGAAAAATATTTTTCACTCTTTTCCCTAAATGAGAATTTTGGCTACACCTCTTTTTAGGGCTGAAAAGTGTTTCAAAAATTGTTTCTACAATTTTATATCTTTCTCATATTTAAAGAGTAGAAGTCAAACTTCAAAATAGAATCAAATCCTTATCTCCAATTTTGAATTTGGAACAAAAAATCCCTTCCCCTTATCCTTTAAGTGGCCGGCCACCCTAGGGATTTATCCCTATGTATGTGACGCCTATATCAGATAGGGAAGGAAGAGATTTTATCCTTTATCCAGTAGTCCAATTTTATTTCAGATTCAAATTCGAATTTAAGTCAAACTTAAATTAATTTGAATTCTAAATTAAACAACTTATCAAATAAGTTTAAATGGATAAATCTAGATATGTTCAAATTCAAATTTAAATAATCTCATTATTTAAATAATAATTAATTCTCAATTAATAATTCTTCAAGTATTTAATTTTAGAATTCCGTAATTCTAAAATTCCCATTTTGCCCTTTGTCTCTAGTAGAATTACAAGGACGACGCGGGGACTAATGGACCTATAATTCTGAGCTCCAATAAAATTAATAATTAATTAAACACTTTAATTAATTAATTAATTCTATTAATTCCAATACTTACTCCACTATAAACTTGGAATTGCACTCTCAAAATTGTAGACATTAATTACTTCTAAACTGTGAAGTGTCCATTTGATATAGTCATTACATATAGATCAATCCTCCATAAATAATTCATAATTAGAGTCAGGTAGAATCCGTTAACCTCTCTAATTACATCTTTATCCTTGAGTACCATTGATTCTCTAATGGATAGTGATTCATAAAACACATTCATGAACCAGAATGCTCTTACTAATCCAAGAACCGAATCAACACTCAAGAGAATTATTTATCTGCTTCTTTCTCAAGAGGGAATGGATTCCATCTCGTATAATAACATTCCCAGCTACCTATTTCATTATGTCTCCAAAATACAAGGAATAGGATTCAGGGTGTCGGAATCCGTACCGAGTAAATCAAAAGGCATAAATCCATAAATAGGAGTTTGTTAAGAACTCAGGATTAAGATCATCCTATATATGACCATCGGTAGACTCAATTAGAATTTCTATACTTAACGGAAATTGTTAGAAATTCATATTGTATCTGCGTCCATGTTCCACATAATCTTATTATGCGAAATACACTCATTCAATATCTAGCCATATTAACAGTGCGGATAACACCGTTCCATTCTAAATGGGAATGACATGTATTTATAATGTTTTAATTAAAGATTCCGAACTTTAATTAAATTCATTATGAACAATTACTTTTGATTATTATCCTTAAACATTATCCTCTCGTATATGACACTTATATACCATGTCTAAGGTTACATAAATAATCAAGGAATTTTATTTGATATTCATAAAATATTCACAAATATATGCACATAAAATGATGAATAAACTATTTTATTAAATAAATAATAAACATCCTTTTACATCTCATGCTTTTAGGACACTATTCCCAACAATCTCGCACTTGTCCTAAAGCAGGTGTGTCATGTTTCTTATTACAAATCCATCTAAGTGCCGATCAAAAACATTCAATGGCAATTTCTTGGTGAACGGGTCAGCAAGGTTGTCCTCTGACGCGATCTTCAGAACCGCTACATCGCCTCTATCTACAATGTCTCTGATCAGGTGATATTTCCTTTCTATATGTTTCGCACTCTTATGGCTTTTAGGTTCTTTTGAATTAGCCACCGCTCCACTGTTGTCACAATAGAGCTTAATTAGCTTATCCATATCTGGAACAACTTCCAGATCAGTTAAGAACTTCCTAAGCCATTTAGCTTCTTTTGCGGCTTCACAAGCTGCAACATATTCAGCTTCCATGGTAGAGTCAACAACACACTTTTGCTTTATACTTCTCCATACTACGGCTCCTCCATTAAGAGTGAACACAGATCCAGATGTCGACCGTCGACTATCTCTATCTGATTGGAAATCAGAATCTGTGTATCCGGTGAGAGACAGATCTTCTCTGGAATATACCAACATATAGCTTCTCGTTCTCCTAAGATACTTGAGAATACACTTTATTGCAACCCAATGATCCAATCCTGGGTTGGACTGGTAGCGACTGACTACTCCCACTGCATAGCAGATATCTGGTCTTGTACACAATATGGCATACATAAGGCTTCCCACAGCCGAAGCGTAGGGATACCGTCTCATATCTTCTTCCTGTTGTGGGGTCTTTGGACATTGCTCCTTAGAAAGATGAATACCATGCCTAGAAGGCAAATTCCCTTTCTTGGAGTTTTGCATCGAATACCTGGACAACACTTTGTCTATATAAGATGCTTGTGATAACGCCAAAAGGTTTTTCTTACGATCTCGAATAATCTTGATCCCAAGAACATAGCTTGCCTCTCCTAAATCTTTCATTTGGAATTGGCTGGCTAACCACTCCCTTACATCTGTCATCATCCCCACATCATTCCCAATGAGTAGGATGTCATCGACGTAAAGAATTAAGAAGACCACTTTCTCTTCTTTCTTGTACTTGTAGACGCATAGTTCATCAATGTTTTGATCAAATCCATAAGACTTTACAGCCTCATCAAACCTGATGTTCCATGATCTAGAAGCTTACTTCAGCCCATAAATGGACCTTTGCAGTTTGCAGACTTTCTCCTGTTGGCCTTCCTCTATGTAACCCTCTGGCTGATCCATATAGATGGTTTCATCAAGATAGCCATTCAAAAAAGCTGTCTTGACATCCATCTGCCATATCTCATAGTCAAAATATGCTGCAATGGCCAGGAGTATCTCGATGGACTTAAGCATGGCTACCGGTGAGAAAGTTTCCTCATAGTCAACTCCTTCCTTTTGGGTATAACCCTTAGCCACTAGCCTTGCTTTATAAGTCTCTACTTTTCCATCCGCTCCTCTCTTTCTCTTGAAGATCCACTTGCATCCAATGGGTTTTACCCCTTCGGGTAGATCTACAAGTTGCCAGACTGAGTTAGAGTGCATAGACTCCATCTCGAGTTTCATAGCTGCTTGCCATTCTTCCTTATCAGAATCATCCATTGCATCCCTAAAGGTCGATGGATCCTCCTTACCATCATCAGCAGTGACGATTTGGGCTTCCCTGATATAACGGTCGGGTAACCTGCTTACCCGATATAACGGTCGGGTAACCTGCTTACCCTCCCACTACGACGAGGTGCCGTAGGAGTCTGATTAGGAACTGTGGTCTTCTCTCTGAGTGGTCTGACAACTCTTGTTGATTGTGGTCTGATCTCATCGGAAAGTAACTCTTCTAATACTATCTTACTTCTGGGCTTGAAATCTATCATATAGTCATCCTCTAGAAATGTGGCATTTGTCGATACAAACACCTTTTAATCTTCAGGACTATAAAAGAAACCTCCCTTTGTCCCATCGGGATATCCTACAAACATACATACTTCTGACTTGGGTTCTAACTTCCCAGTCTTTCCCTTCAGCACATGTACTAGACACCCCCATATGCGCACGTGTCTCAAACTAGGTTTTTGACCGCACCACAACTCTAAGGGTGTTGTAGGTACAGACTTAGATGGTACTCTATTCAGAATCTAGGCAGCTGTTTTTAGGGCATAACCCCAGAATGAAGTAGGCAGTGAAGAATAACTCAACATTAATCTCATCATGTCAAGCAAACTCTGATTTCTCCTTTCGACTACACCATTCTGCTGTGGTGTACCAGGTGCAGTCAATTGGGATACCACACATTCTTCAATCAAGAAATCCTGGAACTCTTAGTCCAGGTATTAACCCTCTCGATCTGATCGAAGTGTCTTGATTGGTTTACCTAATTGTTTTTCAACTTCTGCTCGGAATTCTCTAAACTTTCCAAAAGTTTCAGATTTCCATTGCATCATATAAACATAACCATATCTCGAATAGTCGTCAATAAAAGTGACGTAATATTCGTAACCTCCTCTAGCCTGGACGTTTAATGGTCCACATATATCTGAATGTATCAACTGAAGGGGTTCTGTAGCTCTTTCTCCTTTCGTCGTGAAAGGCCTTTTGGTCATTTTACCTTCCAAACAAGATTCACAAACTGGAAGCTCACCAACTTTTAGTTCGCGTAAAGGACCATCCTTTACCAGTCGTTCAATCCTTTTTAGGTTAATATGACCAAGCCTAAGATGCCACAGATATGTATTGTTATCGTGAGAAATCTTTTGCTTTTTATTCTTAGGTTCGGCAACTCTGAACATTTCAGTGTTAAGCAGTGAGTTAGGTATTGGTTTTATACAATATAAACCATCATCCAGACGTCTAAAACAAATATTTAAACCATTTCGAGAAATATGAACAAATTCATTATCAAAATAAACTTTAAATAATTGTTCAAATAATTTGGCCACAGAAATCAAATTTCTACGAATGCCTGGAATAAAATAGACATTGTTCAAAACTAAAAATTTATTTTCCCTAAATTGAAGTCTAACTTCTCCCACTGCTTTTGTCAAAACTCTTGCGCCATTGCCTACTTTCATCGTGTAGTCCCCATCAGCTAGCTCGGTGTAAGAACTAAGACTCTGCAAAGAGAAACAAACATGATTAGTCGCTTAGAATGTAAAATTAAATAATTAAAAAAAAGATTAAGAAAAAAATATAGAAAAAATTACTACATAATGAAAATAACGAAAGTATGAATATATTGAAATAAAGAAAAAAAGACTTATCTCAAGCAAAAGACTAATAAATAATAATTTATTATGAAAAAAAAGGAGCAATACCAAACTTCGTGATAGAACAAGAAGTTTGGTATTGCTCCTTTTTTTTAAAAAAAACTCCTATACACTAATATTAATATAGAAGTCTTATCCATCCTGAATCAATTATCCAGGCTGAGGTATCACCCTCTACTAAACATGTTTCAAGGACTAGTAAATCTGATTTACCTTGTTCCTTTTTCTTTTTAAGCTCCTCGAGATACTTGTTACAGTTTCTCTTCCAATGCCCTTCGCCATTGCAGTGGAAACACTTTCCTTTGGGTTTCTGGATGGGGCCCTTTGCTTTCTTGGGTCTCTTGTTCTTTCCCTTCTTTGCTTTTCCCTAGTTCTGGTTCTTTCTTTTGTTTTTACCAGAACTTCCTGCAACTACAACATTTGCTTCTCCTCCCCTTCTTTTGTTGGTGGATTCGAAGTCTTGCAGGTCATTCATGAGTTCAGTGAGATTGTACTTCTTTTTGTTCATAACAAAATTGTTCACAAACTCATGAAAGTCAGGGGATAGGCTTTACAAGATGATGCCAACTTGAGTGGCTTCATCGATTCTGGCACCATTGAGCTCCGCATCATGGAGGTGATCAATCATGTTCAAAACATGTGTCTTGACTGAAGAACCTTTCTTCATTTTGTCTTCCATGAAAGCCCTTACGACATCCAAACGAGCCTTTTCAGAAGGAGTGTCGAACATGGCTTCTAGAGACTCCATTATCTCATAAGCAGTCTCCATCTCCTCATTCTTCTTGCGAAGCACATCGTTCATACTGGCCAGCATAAAGCACTTTGCTTTATTGTTGGCCTTGATCCAGCGATCAAAAGGCTCCCTTGCGGTTTTGGATGCATTAGCCGTGGGTTCAGGAGGACATTTCTCCGCTAGGACAAACTTATAGTCTTCGCAGACCAATAGTATGTTCATGTTACTTTTTCACTTAGCATAATTATCACCGTCTAATTTTTCAGTCGCTAGTAGTGTGATAATGGGATTCGACATATTGCTGGAAATAAATAGAATATTCATCTAATCAATTTATGTGCATGAATATCAAGGCATGTTAATTTAGGCACAATTAAATATGATGCATGATGCACATGAAAAATACATAAATCATGTTTTAATTTTAGGTGCCAACGATAATCTAATTTTCCACATATAAAGTGTACCTTTGGGTAGTCAAGTTATATGCCAATTAGACCGAGACTCTTCTCAGTTAATAATTATAGTCAAAATATCTCATATTTTCATATTTATTAACTACCGTTATTTTCAGTCAAAATATAACCAACAGATTTGATTATATTTTATGAGTGTAACCCACCGTTTTAGATCCCATAGACTTAACTCCGGATTGGTACCTTTGGGTAGTCAATTCGGAAATACATCCTGAAATCTTATCTCTAGGAAGCCAACCTTGTTATTGATCCGGCAAGGACACTCTCCTTTAGGAGGGCGATTCAATGTCGCCGCAAAGTCCCTTTCCGGATCTCACGGTGTTGCGCTAACGACGGAGACTAGTGGGTCGTATTGTCATACAACCCTCTCCCACCATTATTTTGCAAACATGTATTTTGTTTGAAAAACATCTCATGATTTTCAAGTCAAAAAATAAACAATTTATTTTTCGGATATGTGAAATTCTAAAATTTAACTCTTAAATTCAATTTCACATGTAACATTATTTTGCAAATCAATTTTGCAACTTAAATCAATTTAATCATATTAAATCGATTTTCAAACAAGCATAGTTTTTATTTTATTTTATTTTTCTAAAACACTTTTATAATAAATAAAATAAACAATAACAAATGCGCGTGTATGCATGGCATGTTATAAAAACATATGAGTAGGCACATTATATCTATATGGCATGTTATATGCATGGACATATAATATATAATTATCAACATAAAATATAAATATATGAAATCAACTATTGAGATGGATTTGACCGGGTCCCATGGAAAAATAAATTACAACTCAATCGAATCGAATAAATAAATAATTACAATAATTATGTTCTTCCGTTACATCAACGGGTCTTCAATTCTTGAATTCTTTATTCTTCGGCTTCATTGTTTGTCTCCGGGTTGGATTTCACCTTCCTTGGGATCCGAAACTTTTTCAGGCCCGTCGGCACGCTTCACGAGGGTTTCAGAAACCTTCGGGCCCGTTCGGGATCAAATCCCAAACCTGGGCCACCAGCAAGACTGGGCATGAGCCTGGGCATGCGGCATGGGGCGGCGGCTGGCCTTGTGTTGGGTCATGGCCTGGGCGCGCCTCTGGGCGTCTGGGCCACTTTTTCTAGAATTTTCTGGGCTTCTTTGAAGGCTTCAAACTTGATCTTCAAGGCCTCCTTTTTGATTCAAAATCAAAAACCCTAATTCTACCCAAATCCTAGAATTACAATAATTCTAATCCCGAATTAAATTACAACTAATTTATCAATAAATGAATATAACCGATCCACGGAACCATATAATTAACGACCAAATCCATCATCCATACATTCATCATCATGAATTAAAAATAAACATCCATAAATGCAAGTGCCTACTCATCACATACATACATAATTAAATATCACATATTTAATATTGATTATGATTATCAAATAATCGAAGCATAAATTAATATCGTCTATAGACCGCTCTGATACCAATTGTTGGTTGCCGAATCGAATTCGGTGGCGGAAACGCAGCGGAAAGGTGGATCGTGTATAACAAAAATTTTCATAAAACTTTTGAGATACTCTATAGATTATATTAATTTATACACGAATAAATTAATCACATTAATTTATATCATTCAAGGTTCAACCGAAAAAATACCTGATGGCTGACTCAGATGATAACTTGAATTTCTTTGACCATGAACAGTCCTAGCTCCAAGCTTTGTGTTTAGAACACCAAAGTCTTCCACGTCAATTCCTTGATTCCATATAGACATGTGTGTGGGCACACGTGAGACAAAACAGGTTTCTAAAACACTCGAATTTCCACAAACACCAACGCATGCACGATGTGGAATTTTTGGAGAAAAATATTTTTCACTCTTTTCCCTAAATGAGAATTTTGGCCACACCTCTTTTTAGGGCTGAAAAGTGTTTCAAAAATTGTTTCTACAATTTTCTATCTTTCTCGTATTTAAAGAGTAGAAGTCAAACTTCAAAATAGAATCAAATCCTTATCTCCAATTTTGAATTTGGAACAAAAAATCCCTTCCCCTTATCCTTTAATTGGCCGGCCACCCTAGGGATTTATCCCTATGTGTGTGGCACCTATATCAGATAGGGAAGGAAGAGATTTTATCCTTTATCTAGTAGTCCAATTTTATTTCAGATTCAAATTCGAATTTAACTCAAACTTAAATTAATTTGAATTCTAAATTAAACAACTTATCAAATAAGTTTAAATGGATAAATCGAGATATGTTCAAATTCAAATTTAAATAATCTCATTATTTAAATAATAATTAATTCTCAATTAATAATTCTTCGAGTATTTAATTTTAGAATTCCGTAATTCTAAAATTCTCATTTTGCGCTTTGTGTCTTGTAGAATTACAAGGACGACGCGGGGACTAATGGACCTATAATTCTGAGCTCCAATAAAATTAATAATTAATTAAACACTTTAATTAATTAATTAATTCTATTTATTCCAATAGTTACTCCACTATAAACTTGGAATTGCACTCTCAAAATTATAGACATTAATTACTTCTAAACTGCGAAGTGTCCATTTGATATCGTCATTACATATAGATCAATCCTCCATAAATAATTCATAATTAGAGTCAGGTAGAATCCGTTAACCTCTCTAATTACACTTTATCCTTGAGTACCATTGATTCTCTAATGGATAGTGATTCATAAAACACATTCATGAACCAGAGTGCTCTTACTAATCCAAGAACCGAATCAACACTCAAGAGAATTATTTATCTGCTTCTTTCTCAAGAAGGAATGGATTCCATCTCGTATAATAACATTCCCAGCTACCTATTTCATTATGTCTCCAAAATACAAGGAATAGGATTCAGGGTGTCAGAATCCGTACCGAGTGAAGCAAAAGGCATAAATCCATAAATAGGAGTTTGTTAAGAACTCAGGATTAAGATCATCCTATATATGACCATCGGTAGACTCAATTAGAATTTCTATACTTAATAGAAATTATTAGAAATTCATATTGTGTCTGCGTCCATGTTCCACATAATCTCATTATGCAAAATACACTCATTCAATATCTCACCATATTAACAGTGCGGATAACACCGTTCCATTCTAAATGGGAATGACATGTATTTATAATGTTTTAATTAAAGATTCCAAACTTTAATTAAATTCATTATGAACAATTACTTTTGATTATTATCCTTAAACATTATCCTCTCGTATATGACACTTATATACCATGTTTAAGGTTACATAAATAATCAAGGAATTTTACTTGATATTCATATAATATTCATAAATATATGCACATAAAATGATGAATAAACTATTTTATTAAATAAATAATAAACATCCTTTTACATCTCATGCTTTTCGGACACTATTCCCAACAAATATCTAGACTACGAGTTTCAGGATTTCTTGATTGAAGAAGGTGTGATATCCCAATTGACTACACCCGATACACCACAACAGAATGGTGTAGCCGAAATGAGAAATCAGACTTTGCTCAATATGATAAGATCAATGTTGAGTTATTCTTCACTTCCTGCTTCGTTCCGGGATTATGCCCTAAGAACCACCATGTATCTTTTGAATCTAGTACCATCTAAGTCTGTACCAAAGACGCCACTAGAGTTGTGGAATGGTCGAAAGTCAGTTTTGAAGCATATTCGCATATGGAGGTGTCTGGCTCATGTGATGAAATAATAGACTGGGAAGTTGGAACCAAGATCGTAAATATGCATGTTTGTGGGATATGCAATGGGGACAAAAGAATGATTATTTTATATAGTCATAAGAATCAAAGGTAATTGTATCGACAAATGCCACATTTCTAGAGCATGACTATATGATAGTTATCAAGCCTAGAAGTAAAGCCGTTCTGAAAAAGTTACTTTCCAATAAGATTAGACCACAACCGACAAGAATTGTTGGAACGCTAAGAATGACCACGATTCCTAATCAAACTCCAGTGGCACCTCATTGTAGTGGGAGGGTAAGCAAGTTACCTGACCGGTATACTGAGGAAGCACATATCGTCACTGCTGATGACGGTAAGGAGGATCTGTTGACCTTTAAGGCTATGATGGATGATTTGATAAGGAAAAGTGGCAAGCATCTATGAAACTCGAGCTAGAGTCCATGTACTCCAACTCAGTCTGGCAACTTGTAGATCTACCCGAAGGGGCAAAACCCATTGGATGCTAGTGGATCTTCAAGAGAAGAGATAAGCGGATGGAAAAGTAGAGACTTATAAAGCAAGGCTAGTGGTTAAGGGTTACACCTAGAAAGTGGGAGTTAACTATGAGGAAACTCCCTCACCGGTGGCCATGCTTAAGTCCATCCGAATACTCTTAGCCATAACAACATATTTTGAATATGAGATATGGCAGATAGATGTCAAGACAGCTTTTCTGAATGGCTATCTTGAGGGAACCATCAATATCGATCAGCCAGAGGGTTACATAGAGAAAGGCCTAGAGCAGAAAGTCTGCAAGCTGTAGAGATCCATTTATGGATTGAAGCAAGCTTCTAGATCATGGAACATCCAGTTTGATAAGGCTATTAAGTCTTATGGATTTGATCAAAACCAAGATGTTTCAAATGAAAGAAAAGAAGATGTTCTTATTCTTTACAAGCCCGAATATATGATATTCAGTGGGAGTAGTTAGTCATTGTCAGTTGAACTCAAGATTCGATCATTGAGTTGCCGTGTAGTGTATCCTTAAGTGTATAAGGAAAGACAAGAAACTATAATTTAGTTTAATTAGTGAAAGAGTTGTCTTTTGCGGGATAGATAGACTTTGACTATGAATCATGCATGGATTTTGAGAGTCAACATCCAAATCTGTGTTCACACTAGGTGAAGGAGTCATGACAAGAAAGGTTGTTCGCAAAGTGTGATTGCTAATTCTATCATTAAGAGTTAATGTGTAGCAGCTTGTGAAGCAGCAAAAGAAAGCAACCTGACTCTAGAAAATTCTAAACTAATCTGGAAGTTGTTCCGGGCATAGATCAGTCATAGACAGCTAGAAAGTTTCAGGATTGGAGACATATCCTACCTGCTTTAGGACAAGTGGGAGATTGTTGGGAATGGTGTCCTAGAAGCATGAGATGTAATAGGATATTTATTATTTATTTAATAAAAGAGTTTATTCATTATTTTTTGTGCATATATTTATGAATATTTTATGAATATCAATGAAAATTTTATGATTATTTATGTAACCTTAAACATTGTATATAAGTGTTATATACGAGAGGATAATATTTAAGGATAATAATCAAAAAGCAAT
Organism: Morus alba; assembly: GCA_012066045.3. Classification (NCBI taxonomy): domain Eukaryota; kingdom Viridiplantae; phylum Streptophyta; class Magnoliopsida; order Rosales; family Moraceae; genus Morus; species Morus alba. The sequence continues at coordinate 125,881 of CP050224.2, forward strand.
GTTCATAATGAATTTAATTAAAGTTCAGAATCTTTAGTTAAAACATTATTAATACATGTCATTCTCATTTAGAATGGAACAGTGTTATCCACACTGTTAATATGGTGAGATATTGAATGAGTGTATTTCGTATAATGAGATTATGTGGAACAAGGACACAAACACAATATGAATTTCTAATAATTTCCGCTAAGTATAGAAATTCTAATTGAGTCTACCGATGGTCATATATAGAATGATCTTAATCATGAGTTCTTAACAAACTCCTATTTATGGATTTATGTCTTTTGATTTGTTGGGAATAGTGTCCTAGAAGCATGAGATGTAAAAGGATATTTATTATTTATTTAATAAAAGAGTTTATTCATCATTTTATGTGCATATATTTATGAATATTTTATGAATATCAAATAAAATTCCTTGATTATTGATGTAACCTTAAACATGGTATGTAAGTGTTGTATACGAGAGGATAATGTTTAAGGATAATAATCAAAAGTAATTGTTCATAATGAATTTAATTAAAGTTCAGAATCTTTAATTAAAACATTATTAATACATGTCATTCCCATTTAGAATGGAACGGTGTTATCCGCACTGTTAATATGGCGAGATATTGAATGAGTGTATTTCGCATAATGAGATTATGTGGAACATGGACGCAGACACTATATGAATTTCTAATAATTTCCGCTAAGCATAGAAATTCTAATTGAGTCTACCGATGGTCATATATAGGATGATTTTAATCCTGAGTTCTTAACAAACTCCTATTTATGGATTTATGTCTTTTGATTTACTCGACACGGATTCTGAGACCCTGAATCCTATTCCTTGTATTTTGGAGACATAATGAAATAAGTAGCTGGGAATGTTATTATACAAGATGGAATCCATTCCTTCTTGAGAAAGAAGCAGATAAATAATTCTCTTAAGTGTTGATTCGGTACTTGGATTAGTAAGAGCGCTTTGGTTCATGAATGTGTTTTATGAATCACTATCCATTAGAGAGTCAATGGTACTCAAGGATAAAGATGTAATTAGAGAGGTTAACGGATTCTACCTGACTCTAATTATGAATTATTTATGGAGGATTGATCTATATGTAATGACTATATCAAATGGACACTTCACAGTTTAGATGTAATTAATGTCTATAATTTCGAGAGTGCAATTCCAAGTTTATAGTGGACTAACTATTGGAATTAATAAAATTAATTAATTAATTGAAGTGTTTAATTAATTATTAATTTTATTAGAGCTCGGGATTATAGGTCCATTAGTCCCCGCGTCGTCCTTGTAATTCTACCAGACACAACGGGCAAAATGGGAATTTTAGAATTACATAATTCTAAAATTAAATACTCGAAAAATAATTAATTGAGAATTAATTATTATTTAAATAATGAGATTATTTAAATTTGAATTTGAACATATCTAGATTTATCCATTTAAACTTATTTGATAAGTTGTTCAATTTAGAATTCAAATTAATTTAAGTTTGACTTAAATTCGAATTTGAATCTGAATTAAAATTGGACTACTGGATAAAGGATAAAATCTCTTTCTTCCCTATCTGAGATTGGCGCCACACATGGGGATAAACCCTAGGAGGGTGGCCGGCCATTAAGTGGATAAGGGGAAGGGATTTTTTGTTCCAAATTCAAAATTGGAGATAAGGATTTGATTCTATTTTGAAGTTTGACTTCTACTCTTTAAATATGAGAAAGATAGAAAATTGTAGACACAATTTTGAAACATATTTTCAGCCCTTAATTTAGTGTGGCCGAATTTTCTCATAGAAAAAAAAAAAGAGTGCAAAATATATTTCTCCAAAAATTCCACATCGTGCATGCTTTGGTGTTTGTGGAAATTCGAGTGTTTAAGAAACTTGTTTTGTCTTACATGTGCCGAAATACACATCTTCGTGGAATCAAGGAATTGACGTGGAAGACTTTGGTATTCTAAACACAAAGCTTGGGGCAAGGACTGTTCGTGGTCAAAGAAATTCAAGTTATCATCCGAGTCGGCTATCAGGTATTTTTCGGTTGATCCTTGAATAATATAAATTAATGTGATTAATTTATTCGTGCATAAATTAATATAATCTATAGAGTATGTCAAAAGGTTTATGAAAATTTTTGTTATACACGATCCGTTGTTTCCTACCACGCTTCCGCCGCCGAATTCGATTCGGCAACCAACATGATTTACTCGGTACGGATTCTGAGACCCTGAATCCTATTCCTTGTATTTTGGAGACATTATGAAATAGGTAGCTGAGAATGTTATTATACGAGATGGAATTCATTCCTTCTTAAGAAAGAAGTAGATAAATAATTCTCTTGAGAGTTGATTCAGTACTTGGACCAGTAGGTGCTCCGATTCATGAATCTGTTTTATGAATCACTGTCTATTAGAGAATCAATGGTACTCAAGGATAAAGAAGTAATTAGAGAGGTTAACGGATTTTACCTAGCTCTAATTATGAATTATTTTTGGAGGATCGATCTATATGCAATGACTATATCAAATGGACACTTCATAGTTTAGAAGTAATTTATATCTATAATTTCGAGAGTGCAATTCTAAGTTTATAGTGGAGTAACTATTGGAATTAATAGAATTAATTAATTAATTAAAGTGTTTAATTGATTATTAATTTTATTGGAGCTCGGGATTATAGGTCCATTAGTTTCTGCGACATCCTAGTAATTCTACCAGTCACAAAGGGCAAAATGAGAATTTTAAAATTACAGAATTCTAAAATTAAACACTCAACAATAATTAATTGAGAATTAATTATTATTTAAATAATGTGATTATTTAAATTTGAATTTGAACACATAGATTTATCCATTTAAACTTATTTGATAAGTTGTTCAATTTAGAATTCAAATTAATTTAAGTTTGACTTAAATTGGAATTTGAATTTGAGTCAAAATTGGACTACAGGATAAAGGATGATTTTCTCTTCCTTCCCTATCTGAAAATTGGTGCCACACAGGGATGAAGATCCCCTAAGATGGCCGGCCACAATGGATAAGAATAAGAGGAGATTTTGTTCCAAATTCAAATAGGAGATAATTAACAAGCTTTATCTTAGAGATAAAGATTTGATTCCTATTTGAAGTTTGACTTCTACTCTTTAAATATGAGAATGATAGAAAATTGTGAACATAATTTTTGAAACAATTTTTGCCCTATTTTGATAAGGCTGGCCGAAATTATTCTCATAGAGAAAAAGGAAAAAAAATTCCAAAAATTCCACATCGTTCATGCATTGGTGTTTGTGGAAATTCGAGTGTTTATTGTAACCCGTTTTGTCTCATGTGTGCCCACACACACGTATTCGTGGATTCTAGGAATTGACGTGAAAGACATTGCTTTTCTAAACACAAAGCTTTGGAGCAAGGATTGTTCAAGGTCAAAAAGCTCAAGTTATCAACCGAGTCGACCTCCAGGTATTTTTCCTAATTGAGTTCTTAATAAATGAATTAATGAGATTAATTTATTCACGCATAAATTAATATAATCTATAGAGTATCTCAAAGGTTTTATGAAAATTTTTGTTATACACGATCCGCCCCCCCTTACTGCCACGCTTCCGCAACCGAATTTGATTCGGCAACCAACAAAAGAAGCAATACCAGAACCACAAGACAATGTTAAAAATCTCCTGAATCAAGGTCAATAGGTTATTCTTGAAGTACAAACTCAACAACCTCAAGAATAATTGCCATTAAGGAGATCCACTAGAGAAAGGAGAAGTGCAGTTTTTGATGATTACATCATATTTCTCTAAGAATATGAGGATGACATTGGATTGGTGCAAGATGATCCAATCAACTTTCATCAAGCCATGCAAAGTACTAATTCTCAGAAGTGGATTGATGCCATGAATGAAAAGATTAAGTCCATGAAAGACAATAATGTTTGGGAACTCGTCCCATTGCCTGAAGGTGCGAAGCCCATTGGTTGGAAATGGATATTTAAAACCAAGAGGGATTCGAAGGGTGATGTGGAATGATATAAGGCTCATTTTGTTGCAAAGGGCTTCACTCAAAAGCAAGGCATTGATTATAATGAGACTTTCTCTCCGGTTTCATCAAAAGACTCTTTCAGGACAATAATGGCATTCGTGGCACATTTTGACCTTGAGTTGCATCAAATCGATGTAAAGACTGTGTTTCTCTATGGTGACATTGATGAGACAATTTACATGGTGCAACCAGAAAACTTTGTGTTCGGAGATGCAAAGAATATGGTTTGCAAATTAAAAAAAAAAATTCATCTATGGGCTTAAGAAAGCTTCCTATCGATGATATTACAGATTTCATTAAGTTGCCTTCTTGTTTGGTTTTAAGATGAATGTGGTTGATGATTGTATATACCACAAGTTTAGTGGGAGTAAACACATTTTCCTGATTTTATATGTCGATGACATACTGCTTGCCAGTAACGATATAGGTTTGTTACACGAAATCAAGAGATTTTTATCAAAGAAATTTGAGATGAAAGATCTCAGGGACACATCTTTTGTATTGAGAATTCAGATACATCGAGATCGCTCTCAAGGTATTCTTAAATTATCACAAAAGGGCTATATTGAGAAAATACTTTAGAGATTTGACATGCAGAATTATAAACCAAGAGACACTTGTGTTGCTAAGGGAGACAATTTTAGTGTGGATCAATGCCCTAAGAATGATTTTGAAACTAAAGAAATGCAGAAGATTCCATATGCTTCAGTAGTGGGAAGTCTAATGTATGCTCAAGTTTGTACGCATCCAGATATTGCGTACATTGTTGGGATGTTACACGGATATTTGAGCAATCCGAGAATGGATCATTGGAAAGCAACCAAGTGGGTTTTGTAGTATATTCAGAGAACAAAATATTACATGCTCACATACAGAAGGTCAGATAAGTTAGAGATCATCGCGTATTCTGATTATGACTTAGCTGGATGCCAAGACAGTCGTAGATCCACTTTAGGCTATATTTATTTGCTTGCTGGAGGAGCTATCTCCTGGAATAGTGCAAAGCAGACACTCATAGCTTCTTCCACTATGGCAGCTAAGTTTATAGCATGTTATGAGGCATCCAATCATGGAATATGGCTGTGGAATTTTGTCACAGGGCTGCAAATTGTTGATGGTATTGAAAGAACACTTAAGTTATTTTGTGACAATAAGTCATTAGTCTTATATTCCAACAACAATAGGAGCTCAACAAAGTTGAAGTTTGGCACAAACTTCATGGTTGTGGATCCGCTTACTAAAGGGCTACCACCCAAAGTCTTTCATGAGCACATTGCTCATATGGGTGTTGTATCATTTGATGATATGCTGGATTAGTGGGAGTCTGTATTTATATGTTTTCTATTTTAGACACATCTTATGTTTATAGATATTTTCTACATAAATAAATTATTCAGTTTATTTTCACTCTGATTTAGTTTTAATATGATCTCATAAAGAGTAAAGTTGAACCAGTTGGAAATAGGCATGTTTAGATCACATTGCATGTAATTTTCACGCTACACATCCATACTTGATTTATGTCGTTTGGTTATGTTGACATACGTGACCATGGATAGGTCTAGTTACGATACATGTTACGAAGATCGCCTTGATCCTATGTTAACATAATTTATGGACGAGATTGTTCAGAGATGCTTTTGATCATGATAGCAAAGATTTTGAGCTCACAAGATTATATTGTGATTTACAATTATAAAGTGAGAGATTGTGTGTATATATATATAAATAATAATAATTGTGTATTATATGCTATCACAAAGGTTTGACCCAAATTAAAAGTGATCTTATAAGGTTTAAAGATAAATGGGCCTAAGTCATCTCACAAAGTATGGGCTTTTATGTGTAGAAACCCAAATGTCTAATTTCTAATTTATGATGGGATAAATTTAGAAATAAGAAAAGTGTGTGCAGATATAAATAGTTGTGGTCCCCAAATTATACATATGATACTTTTCTATCATCCCATCATTAGAAAAGTGAGAGCCCCCTTCTCTAAATAATTCATACGCATTAATTTAGAAGATCAATAACCGCAAGATTCAAGAATCACATCCGTTCTTATGGATTTAGGTACGCTTACGCATTTATTCTATTTTTCTTGATGATTTGACATAGAGAATCTTAGTATGATGAAGGTTTTCATCTATAAAGATTATTATAACAAAATATTCTAAAAACTGAAATTTTAAAGCTAGTTAGAGGGCTCGTCCATGTTTATTTCGGCAAACACTTAGCATGCAGTTAACAAAACCAGAAAATATCCTTAATGTTCATAAAACATCACAGCATGGAACCAAACTAATCAATCAAACTCAGTTTATAAGCGTTGAGGATTCTCACCTTTGTAGAAGCAACGAGATTTAGCTTTTGTTTGGTAATGAACTCGTAACTCGGAGTAGGGAAATTGTTTTTGACTTGATTGACGGTTTTGGTGGTGTTAGAACATATGAGACAATCATCCAAATCCTGAGTTAGAGCTCAAACGTCAAATGAAATCAAGCAAAGAACGAGTTTTGATGAGAAACTCCACCAAGACAGATTGCAAGAACTCCTATTCTCAGATTAGATTTGAAACCAATTTTAGAGATGTTTCTAGAGCTCATAAATCATCTCCAACTCTATGAAATCGAAGGTGGTGTTAGTTCTACGTGTTGGGGGAAAGATTTAGGAGTAAAATTGGTGTTCTGAGGGGTTTTTTATTGGGTTTTTGTGGGTTCTCTTAAGAGTTGAGGGTTTGTTTTCTTTTTCTAATAAATAGAGAAAGAGAAAGAGTGTGTGAGAATGAGAGAGAAAGAGTTTAATGAAGTTTTGAATTATTGGCAAGTTCTCTCACTTTTTTTTCTTACTCTTTTTAATTAAATTCTAGAGCGGACTAATTTTCTATTAGTGGTGTTGGGTGGTCACTAAAAATTACCTAATCAGAAACTTTCTTGAAACTCATTAGCTTTCAAAAAGTGGCATAACTATTTTTAAATTCATATTTTAGGCCAACTCATTTTTAAAAATATATATATTTTTGACACCAAATTTTGGCAAAATTACAAAAGTTGGCCCGAAATAGAATTTTATGGAAGCCTCTAGACTAATTTCGATGATCCAATCAAGATTACGGCGTTACAAATTCCATTAAGAATTTAATTTTATGAGATTTGCTCCATTTATTTAACTATCACGGTAATATGTCCGCAAACGACATGTTTAACGGATTGCGTGTGAATCAAGGAGATTAAATCTCATTAGGATTATCATAAAAATCACATATCACACAAAAGTCATGAGAATTATCAAAAGCTAATTACAAAAATTAACGAGTAAGGGTAGAGGGCCTTACAAAAATAGTATTGACATATAATTTTTACTCCATTTTTCACACTTTATTTTATAATATCTAGATAATTATGTTGAGTTAGTTTTGAAGGCCTCAAAATGGTAACCATATTACATTTTTCACTCAAAATTTTCACTTTAACAGTCTTTTAATATCTAGATCTTTGTATTGAGTGAGTTATGGGGGCATTAAAATTGTATCCATGTATCATTCCCACTCTAATTTTTTGACTTTAACAATTTTCTAATATCTACATCATCGTGGTGAGTTTGTTTTTGAGGCATTAAAATACTATCAATATACTATTTTTCACTCAAATAACTGTCTTTTAATATCTCAATATTTGTTATTGAGTGAGTTTTGTAGGCATTAAAATAGTGTCAATGTACAATTTTTACTCTTTTTTTTTTTCTCACTTTTAACAGTTTTTTAATATCTAGATAATTGTGTTGAGTTAGTTTGAAGGCATCAAAAGGTATTCATATACCATTTTTACTCCAATGTTTTCACTTTAATAATTTTGTAGTATTCTTTGTGTTGAGCGAGTTTTGAAGGCATGAATACTCTCCGTTCACTTCGCTTATTCGAGTTTAGAATTCGAGTATTGCTACAGTAAAAAGCTCTCACAAACAATCATATCTAACTTTTTTGCTACAGTAAAAAGCTCTCACATAAAATCAAATCTCAACTCGAATTAAAAACTCGAATCAGCGAAGTGAACGGTTCAGACAGTCTTCTAATAACTTAGATCGTTGTGTTGAGTCTTTTTTTTTTTTTTTTCCTTTTAGGCATTAAAATAGTATCCACATGTTTTTACTCGAATTCTTTCACTTCAACAGTCTTCTAATATCAAGAACATTGTGTTGAGTGAGTTTTAAGAGGCAATTAAAATGGTATCCATATACTATTTTTACTCTACTTTTTTTAATTTAATAGTATTTTAATATTTAGATCGTTGGGTAAAGCGAGTTTTAGAGGTATTAAAATAGTATCGATATATAATTTTTACTCTATATTTTCACTTTTAACGGTTTTTTAAAGTGGGATTGACGGCGTAAAGTTCAGGTAATATTTGTAAGATTAACCTATAAAATAATATATGTATATATGGTGAAAAAAAAATCTTTGCTTATGAGAAGAAATCTTTTTCACCATTCGTAAAGCTGGCTTTTTAGTACGTTGTGCGGGTGAAAAATGAAGGAGAAAGAAGTCGGCTGGGTTGGTAGAAGGCCCATAGGCGGGGCGGGATCTAACTGAGGCCCAAAGCTGTGATCTAAAGAAGCTGTGTTGTAACTCTTACCTTTATTATTGATTTATAACTTTTTTACATCAAAACTCATATTAAATGCTCTTAATTTTTTTTCTTTAGAATTAGGATTAGGATGAGGTGTGACTTTCTCAGTTTTAAGTCCAAGTTGTAAGAAATAAATTAAGGGGGAATTATTAAATAGAAATAAATTAAGGGGGAATTATTAAATTGAAATAAAATAGTGATGGGGTATGTATTTAGATCGTATTGTATGCAGAGAAATTGATAAACATGGGTTGGGTTTGGTTTGGTTTTAATGGAAGTAGATGAGTAAAAGTAGACAGAGAGGAGAGGATTGAGGCCGTCTTTGTACTGCGTAGGGAGAGTAGTTGGTGGATCCATTACCATCTTACCATCACAGAGAGAGAGGGAGAGAGAGTTATAGAGAGAGAGAGAGAGATCCGGGTTTCATTCAGATCATTCATCTTCTCATTTCTGATCAGAAACAACAATAATAATTAAAAAAAAAAAAAAGAAGAAAAAAATGGGTTGTTGTTATTCGAAAGCGCAGAGGGAGAGAGAGGAAGAAAGCGGAAGGAAAAGACGGAGAGTGTTTAAGATGAAAAGGAAGAAAGGGGAAGTCGGAGGAGAAGAAGATGAAGAGGGAAAGGGGGTTTCTCATTCTGGAAACTTGGGGAATGGTGGTGGGAGCAGGATGTGTTCCAACGCCGCCTCGAAAACAGGGATGGGGTGTTTGTATACGCAGCAAGGCAAGAAAGGCACCAATCAGGACGCCATGCTCCTTTGGGAGGTTAGTTTAACACACTCATTATTCATTTCCATTTGATTCTTTTCCTTTTTAACTAAAATCTAAAACTTCTATTTGATTTGATTACTTAAAACTCAACAAACGTAACGTAAAAATATCATAACTGTGTTGGGATTTATTTTAGTTTTGAAAGAAAGACCCAAAATCCTAAAGTGGGAGATGCTGGGAGAAACAGGAGGACATATGCTCCTTTTAAGTAAATTTTTCATTCCATTTCAGTATTCTTCTATTCACCCATGTCCACTATTAGAATCCGAAGATATCCACTTTACTTTATAAAGTGAGGCAATCATTTCATAACAAACCGGTTTTGTTACAGTATTCTTCTATAAGTTATTACAAAGTCAAACAACAACAACAACAACAACAACAGTAATCGAGCTGAGAAGAAAGCTCTGTGAGTGGTTATGGTGGGTCAACGTGGCTAAACTATAGGGTCCTCAAACAAATGTATGATCCCATTGCCTTTGTAGGTAATATTCTACACAAATCAAGCTGAAAAGGAGATCATTCAAACATTAAACCCAAACATTTTAACATTAACTTCATCATGTTCCTTTAACATTAAATCTACAGACTTATCCTGATGCTGAAAACAGGGCCCAACTCAAACGTACTTTTAACATTAACTTCATCATACTCCTTTATTATTCCAAGTAATTCTATCACCAACAAACTCCATTGGGGAAAATCGAGCAATCATAATGGTCAATTCCTTAATATCTCCATTTCTCATTCAGATCTAATGCCACCTCCTTCCTTATCTTCAATCATAAGTATGACTTGGATTATACCTTTGCTGTCCTCCATTATAATGCTGGCCCTGCTTACACCCTTGCTTGTATCCTGATTATCCTGATTCTTCCTGTTGTTATTCTGACCAGTTACTCCAAAACGAAAGAAAGTGGAGAGAGAATATTATTTCTGAATTTCCTCATATTTCACTCATTAATAGAAACTAACAAACTAACTAATCAATGATTACATCCTCTATAGCCTATACAAATAGAACAGTTGTACAGCTAATCTAACTTACTCGCTAACAGAACCAACTTCTCTAACACTTAGAATAACAAGAGAATTGAGAAAGAAACCAAAGAAACTTTTGCTACTCTTATTCAAAGAAACTTTTAAGAGAATCGATTAAGGCGGTTTTTTCTTTAACTTCTGCAGAGCGCCCCTCACTCATGATTGATAAATTGGCATGTAGAAGCCAAAGTAATTAAGTGAATAGATTAGTTGCGACTAAATACGTACGGAATTAACGAGGCTAATTACAAAATATCTTTTCTTAATAATGTTACATGTGATTACTTAATTAAAATATCTCTGGCATAGAATTTCAGTTCAAGGAGTGATACCATATTTTGCGGCGTATTTGATGGGCATGGTCCTTTCGGTCATCTGGTGGCCAAGAAAGTCCGAGATTCTCTTCCTTTTATACTATCCACTCAATGGAAATCACATTGTAAAAATGAAACTTCCGATGCTGCCATGGATTGTGCACAAACTTCACCTCCAATGGACGACGAATGGTGTGAGCCATTGGAGCAAAATGAAAACCTCCCCGAGATGTATGTTGCTCTCAGACAGTCAATATTGAAGGCTTTCAAATTGATGGATAAGGATTTGCAATTGCACCCAACCATCGACTGCTTCTGCAGTGGAACAACTGCCGTTGCCTTGGTAAAACAGGTATGCGAGGCTACTATCCAAGAAATTATGACATCTTCTATGGAAGTTTAGATCTAACCAGTCATGATATGGTGTAATTTCTAGTAATGTTGCTTGGTTTTGCAGGGTCAGCATCTTGTGATCGGAAATGTTGGTGACTCGAGAGCAGTTCTTGGAACGAGAGACAAAGACAACGCTTTGGTTGCTGTACAGTTGACTGTGGACTTGAAGCCTGATCTTCCTGGTCTCTATCTCTCTCTCAACACATGGATGCTCACTTGCACACTCTTCACCTCCAAACATCAAGCTCTTCTCTTGAATGTATTTTTTTTTCCTATTATTAGGGGAAGCTGCTAGGATCCAACGATGCAAGGGACGGGTTTTTGCATTGCAGGATGAGCCTGAGGTTGCGCGGGTGTGGTTGCCAAATAATGACTCGCCTGGTCTTGCAATGGCTAGAGCTTTTGGGGACTTTTGTCTCAAGGATTTTGGTT
>CP050224.2:142500-166357 GCA_012066045.3 Morus alba
CACATCATCTAATAAAAAGTGAATCTTACAGTGTGTGAGATCTACAAATAGTGCTCACTTTTTATTAAATGATAGTGTGTGGTGCTCTTTAACACTTTTCAATTAAAAATTAGAAAAAGAAAAAGTATATTTAAACAAGATAATAATATTTAACAACCTAAAACAATAGTTATTAAAAAAATCATTTAAGAAAATTAGGTGGAAAGAAATGTGCAGGAAGGAATGTTCACAGAAACTAAAAGAACCTTTTAGCAGAGAAGGATCGATGTAGTTAGAATATTTATACCTGAAACTGCATGCATGTGTGTGTGTATGTATGCTTGCTAATTAATAATAAATACATCGTATGGGAAAGATTCTCCCCAAGTTTGGGGAATCTGTTTATTAAATTTCTCACTTGTTTATTTTTACATTTATTTAGGTCTCGTTCACTTTGCAGATTCGAGTTTTCGATTCGAGCTGAGATGTGACATTTTCTGAGAGCTTTTTACTGTAACGAAAAATTTTGATGTGACATTTTCTGAGAGTTTTTTACTGTAGAAATCTAATACTAAAAACTCGAATCGGTGAAGTGAACAAGGCCTTAATTTTTAAACGAAAACAAAAACAAGAATTAATGGGCCTGTTTGTTATTGTTTTCGTTTTCATTTTTCACGTTTTTCGAAGTTAAAAAATGAAAACGCACTCTGAAAACGTGTTTGGCATAGAATTTTTTAAAAAACAAAAACGAAAACGTTTTTGTCTTTTTGTGAAAAAATGAAAACGAAAAAAAGGTGTTTTCATTTTCTCGTTTTCGTTTTCTGTTTTCTGAAAACGGATTTCACTTTTTTTTCCATTTTCTTCCCTCTTTTCTGAAACTGTTTTTGTATTATATATGTTTATTTAATATATTTATTTAATATAATATTAAAAAATATATTTAATAATGTTATTTATTTAATAATATTATTATTTAATATATTTAATAATGTTATTTATTTAATAATATTATTATTTAATATATTTAATAATGTTATTTATTTAATATATTATTATTTAATATATTTAATAATGTTATTTATTTAATATATTTAATAATGTTATTTATTTAATATATTATTATTTAATATATTTAATAATGTTATTTATTTAATATATTATTATTTAATATATTTAATAATGTTATTTATTTAATAATAATATATTTAATAATGTTATTTATTTAATATATTATTATTTAATATATTTAATAATGTTATTTATTTAATATATTATTATTTAATATATTTAATAATGTTATTTATTTAATATATTATTATTTAATATATTTAATAATGTTATTTATTTAATAATAATATATTTAATAATGTTATTTATTTAATAATAATATATTTAATAATGTTATTTATTTAATATATTATTATTTAATATATTTAATAATATTATTTATTTAATATATTTAATAATATTATTTTATTTAATATATTTAATAATATATTTATTTAATATATTATTTATTATTTAATATATTATTACATGTTTTCAAAAATGAAACAACCAAACGCAGTTTCAGTTTTTTTTAAAACTGAAATCAATCTCTAAATAAAACTACCAAACGCATTTTCAGAAATAATTCAAAAATGAAACTAAAAACATTTTCATTTTCATTTTCGTACAGAAAACAAAAACGTTTTGGAATCAATTCCAAACGCACCCAATGTTATATACATATATAGCTCCTCCAATAAAAAAGGCAAAAGTTAGCGAGCGACTCGTATCGATCCCAGCTCGAAATTCCAAGTATGGTTTTTTGTCAAACGAAGTAATAAATACGTATATTTTTTATAGCAAGGAATTTAAGGGACCCTGCCAATGCCAAAATACTAGAAACATATATAAATTATATGTAAAGTCTCCAATTCGGTATTAAATTAAAACGGTATATGTATTTTTTTTAAAATATGTATTTTTTTTAAAAAAGAAAAACATGTATATATATTTTTTCTTAAAATATTAAAATATGTATATAGGTATTTATATAAATTATATTTGTTTCTCCACATTATATATATTTTAAGAGAAAATATACATATTTTTAAGGGAAAATATACATTTTTTTAAAAATATATATATATATATTTTTAAAAGAAATATACATGTATCGCTCTAATCAGACAATTTCATAAATTATATTGCATGTTATATTATATAGATATAAATTAAAAATCTGATTATAAAAAAAATAATAAATAAAAATCTGAACTGAAGTAGCTAGCTAGTGATCCGCTAGGCGTGTGGTTACTACTTACTGGGTTCAGCATCTCCAGACAGGTCCAAATTATAAAGGGAATTAATTAAGGCATAGGATTTCTCAATGGACCCTCCCTTAACTTATAACAAGTTAATTAATTAATGTAATGTATGCAATGTATGTTTGCTTCTTGAGACATATATATATATGGCCACCACCACCACTCCATGTGTGCGCCACCCGCTTCCATGAAATTATTTCATTTGGATTCACGAATGAAGAAATTACGCTGATGATGATCAGGGCCTCAACTTGGGCTGCTCATCACTTATCTTAGGTGATCTACCTTTCAAACCCTTCAGTGTTAGTTCATATTTTTCATTTATCTTAAATATTTTTGCTATAAGTATGTCTATATATATATATATATATATATCTTATGGTATTATATATTACTTAACAAGATCAATGGTTCATCTCACGGAGCCCCTACACTGTTTGTTTGTGGAGGTATTTTCAAAAATGTTAAAAGGGGTTTTTTGTGGTTGTTTTAGTGTCTTCTTTGAGAATGTTTTTGCCTTTCAAGCTGAATTATAGGCTGTGATCAATTCGATTTCTATTATTGTCTATCAGAATGGACACATATATTATTTAATAAGGTATATGTAATTAATATAAAGACACATTATTTGAAGCGACCGGTTGGCTTTGTTCATGGTTTTAAAGTTAATATATATATTCTTAAGGGAAACCATCTCTTTAATTTGGGCTAATACTTAATTAGTAGTAACTTAACATTAAATTATAATGTAAATGGGATATATACATACATATATACATACATATTGGAGAGATCACTAGAGGAGAGGAACAGTAGTACTACGAGTACTGAACATGACTAAACTACTGCAAGCTTAAGCTTTTCTGTTTTGGCCCTGTAAATTTAATTCTGGCACATCAGATAAATCATGATGCTTTTGCTTCCTCATCAAAAAAAATAAAGTAAAATAAAATAAAAAGCTGCTTGACCTTCATCCGTCTCGTGCTAGAAATACATATTACGTTAAACCACATAAATGCAAAACATTCATTTACATATAACACAAGTGTATATTATATATGGCCATCCATAATTTATATCTCCCCTTCCAAATTCTAATTATACATCTTTAAAGAAAAACCCTTTTTTTCCCGAAAGTTTCTTCAGCTACATATCTAGAGCTATATATCATATATAGCAGCTTATTTCTTGTTATTATTATTGTCATTCTATCTATGCGTGTGTACATGTGTGTGTAAATAATTATATTTATATATAAATAGATATATTCACACACTGCTAGCTAGCGCATCTACAAATATTTAGTTATAATATGGAGATATGTGTATCCATTTGTCCCTTGGATCTAAAGCACTAGTTTTTCCCCAATATAAATACCTGGTGTCAAATGTTGTATGTATGGTACTGCTTCTGCTCTCTCTATTTATATATATATATATATATATATATATATATATGTATATGGCTTATAGTATATGGCCACTATAGTAGCAGCAGTACTGCAGCTACAACCGTGTGAGTACTAATGAGCTCATCCGCATTATATATGTGTGCGTGTTGAAATTGATAGTTGAGAGCAAGCAAAGGTAGCTATAGATCCGAAATAACCCAAATCCAAACTAGCTGAAAAGAGTAAAAGTAATATGCTGATGGGGTCATTCAATTCTCGAGAAGAAGATCAAGGAGAAGAAGAATTAGAAGCGGCGGCCACTAATATTAGAGATCTGGAAATATACCACCGCCAGCATCAGCATCAGCATCAGCAGCAGCCTATTATATCCTCAATATCCGCAGATCGTATTGATTTAACCGCGCCACCACCACCAGCAGCAGCTCCTCCTCCATTACCAAATGCGGCACTTCACATCCGCCAATTACTCATCCGCTGCGCCGACCTCATTTCTCACTCGGACTCAGCCGCTGCTCACCGCCTTCTCTCCGTCTTGTCCGCCAACTCCTCCCCTTTCGGCGACGCCACCGAGCGCCTCGTCCACCACTTCTCCAGAGCCCTCTTCCACCGCCTCAACAACACCACCACCATAACTAGTACTACATATTCTTCAATACTAAGACCGGATGTTCATGATACAGTCGAAGCAGAGTCTGACATTGAGGCAGTGCATTCCTCATACCTAACCCTAAACCAGATAACTCCATTCATAAGGTTCTGCCATCTGACTGCCAACCAAGCCATCCTTGACGCCATTGACGACGGACAACAAGCCCTCCACATCCTGGACTTGGACATAATGCACGGCCTTCAATGGCCTCCCTTTATGCAGGCCCTCGCCGACCGCCCTTCTCCTCCGCTCCTCCGCATCACCGCCACCGGCACGGACTTATCCCTTCTCCGCAGAACCGGGGACCGCCTTCTCCGATTCGCCGACTCCCTCGGCCTCCGCTTCCAATTCCACCCTCTCCACCACCATCACGACCACGATCTCCCTCTCCTCCTCTCATCCTCCGCTTTAGTCATCTTCCCCGACGAAGCCCTCGCCGTCAACTGTGTCCTCTTCCTCCACCGCCTCCTCCGCTTCAGCGACCAACAACGCAATCTGGTAATCCTCAGCTTCCTCAATACCATCAAGGCTCTGAATCCGAAGGTGGTGACCATCGCCGAGCGAGAGGCCAACCTCAACAGCCACATCCCCGCCCTCTTCATGCCGACTTTCGTGGAGGCCTTGGACCACTACACCGCCATCTTCGACTCCCTCGAGGCCACGCTTCCTCCCAGCAGCCGCGACCGCCTCGCCGTCGAGCAGATTTGGCTGGCCTCCGAGATTCTGGAAGTCGTGGCACGAGGAGCGGAAGATAACAACAGTATTGAAGATGAAAGGCGGCGGTGGAGAGCCCAGAGGTACGACGCGTGGGAGGTGATGCTGGGGAGATCGGGGTTTTCGAATGTTGCGTTGAGTCCGTTCGCTCTTTCTCAGGCAAAGCTTCTCCTCCGTCTCCATTATCCTTCTGAGGGTTATCGGCTTCGCATCCTCAACAATTTTTTTTTTCCTTGGTTGGCAGAATCGTCCTTTTTTCTCTGTATCTTCCTGGCACTGATCATCTTCAGCATAAATATTATACATATCTATATAAATGATTCTCTATATATATATATGTATACATAATTAGTGAACATCTCATGAAATGTTCAATATGTAACGCAGCAAATTATCATTAGGCGCAGCTAATAATTATGGTAAGGTATAATCATGTAGCACACCCCAAAAACCAACAAGGAAATCATTAGCGGAAAGTGATCATTGATTGTCCAAATTTGAGTCAAAAATTAGAGTAATGAAGGAATAAATAATATCAGAAGACACTAGTAGCTACAGTTAGTTTCATCACCTTAATCGGCCTGATCTAGCAACAAAATCCCGCCAAAATTTATTGCTATAGCTAGTACTTAATTTCCCATATATATTATATGCATGCATAATATATATACCTACCATTTCAATACCATGCAATTTCTCATGAGAAGTGGTTCGGTTGTTTCTTGGAGTTGGGGTTGCTCATGAAACTAACTGATCGCCTACTACTACTACTACTATATCTTCTTATACTTAATTACAGCTAGCTAGTTAGGTTTCATTATTTTTGTTTTAATTAGTTTTCCTTATATTACTTTTAATTAATCACTACTGTAACCAATTGCTCCTCAGTCTTTTGGAAGGAAACAATATATTTAATGTCTGAGTTGTGAATTATTAGTAGTGGAGTATATCTCATCCTTTTGATAATTAACATACATTTCGTGCGTTAGTTTGTTTTGTCTCATTGCATATATGTTGTTGTTGCTTTTTGATTAATATAAACATTTCTTTTGATCACCTTAGTTTTTTTTTTTTTTTTTTTTTTTTTATGATAAAAAAACAATAACATTATAATTTACTAATGCTTTTGAAGATTCGGTTGCTTATCTGAAATGATATATGTGCGCGCGCGTGTCATCATGCACACTAATTACACTATTAATATACATATATATTTTTAATCACAGAAACATAGGTAGGTATTTATTTTTGTTTCTGTCTAAAATGACTGTAGATATACATGGTAATAGAAAAGGAAGAAAGAAATATTATAGAAAAGATATTCTAGGCAGTGATATGATGATCGACTTTAATATTAATTGTTTCCTAAATCAAATTCCCTTCATCAATGTTGTCAAATTGTACTACTTCTTTCAACATGTACATATGTCGTTGTGGTAGCAGCTTGATTAATTTCAAGAAGGATCGAAGGTAGCTAGCTAGGGACGAGAGCATGCATGAGGGTTGTTGTTTTTAACGAACACTAATTTAATTTAATTTTTCTTTTTTTATATATCTATATAATATATAAGACGAAGCGTATATTCCTGTTGGTTTGTCTAATTTTGAGATTACAGCCATCTAATTAATTATTAATTACCCTAATTCGTGCCTTGTGTCCCCTCAACAAAAGCATCAAAGTTGTCAAAAATAGAGGATTTCATGCTCACATTGTTTCCTCCTCGTACAACCAATTTGCATTTGGAGATCCCTCCTGCCCCTGCTCATCTCCTGCTTCCTTCCTTGTTATTATATATGTGTATATATATGTGTGTATATATATATATATATATTTATATATATATATATATATAGCGAAATTATTAAAGGAAGCTGAGATTTCTTCTGTCTGTCCCTCGGCCATCCTTTTTTCTTTTTTTTAATTTATCTAATGAAGGACCACTAATCCTCATCGTCTTAATTAATTACCTCCTATATGATAATTCTGTCTTTTAAATTAATATTAATATCCATTCTTATATTATTATTGTTAAAGTCGAGCAGGTGCACTTTAATTAATTTGCCATCCGAGCTATCTGAAATTTGATTAAGTAATTGATTTGGTCAACATGGGTTAATTCTTAAATGTTGGAAATGGTCCTTGCTAGCATCCACCTCCAAAATGATTCATGGGTACGTACTTCATTAATGCTAATATATTTATCCAGTGCTCGTAATTAAGATGATATAGTATATTTTTATCTAGCTCCCGTTTGATAGAGTTTTTATTTTTGCTTCTAGTCAGCACAAAAGAATAGAAGTAAAAGTTGTGACTTTTCATTTAGATATTATTTGGTTTAAGGGTTTTGAACCCAGAACCATGATTCTGGTTCTGAACCAGTGTTTGTTTATAAAAAATAAAAAGTAGTTTTGATTTGACTCACCCAGAATTAATGTTTGGTTAATATAGTACTGATTAAAGATTTGAATCCTGATGTGATGTTTTAAACCATAAATGACCCTTTATTCTAAAACCACTCTCCCTTGGTTTTGGGTGGTTCAAACCCCTTATTTTAGTTATGGTTTCAAAACCATGATTTGGATCCAAAATCATGAATCATAGTTTTGGTTCTAAAATTAAAACTGGAATCACCCTAGTTTGAACCTTCATACCAAATGAACCCTTAATGTTTGGAACCTCATTTTTAAAAGGAGCAATGTTATAAGGTACCGATGGTGCCCAACACCACCCTAGATCAGCAGTGTGGGACCCGTGACACGAGACCCACCTTCTATCGTGATGGTGCTTAGAGCAACTCCAACAATGCTAGTTATTTCATGTTTTTAGCTAAAATAGCTAATGATTTAGCTAAAATTTAGCTTTTCTCCACTCCAATAATTAGCTGAATGGTAGATAATCCATTTCACACTAACTAAATATAGCTAGCAAGAAGTTACTAGGTATTTGATTTATTGTATTATTTTATTGTCCCATGCCCATGGCCAATAAATGTAAAAGTTCTTTTTTAAAGTAAATAAATTTATTTATGTTTAAATTCAATAAATATTAAAATAATCTATGTTTTGCTAAAATAGATAGTATAATTGGAGTGACTCATAAAAATTTACTAGATAAAATAGCTTTCTAACCATTTTAGTTAGAATTTAGTTTAAAAAAAATAAAGAATTTTCGTAGAGATACTCTTACCAGTGATGCCCTACACATTGTTCTTTTAAAAGAGTTTAATAAACAATAAAAGTGTTTGAAGTGTAAGTTTCAAAGTTTTTTTTAGAAATATTGTGACACGTCATTCAAAAACTTTCAGAAGTAATTTTTGATCCGAAAGCCAAAATAGCTCTTAGGATTAAGCTCTCGAATGACAGTACAAGTGACTGGATCGTGTGAGGCCACGAACAGGAAGAGAAGTTTTAGTAGGTTAAAAAAGTCATATATTAATTGGGTGTGATATTTTTGTAGTTAGAGCTGACAGTGATAAGATGGTCACAAGGGCATGGCATAAGGGAAAGCTAGAGATTACCTGTACCTTGGTTGGTTGGATTGCGTGTTGAGAGTTCGTTTATACGCACACACACACACACACACATATATATATATATATATGGATGTATAATGCTATATATATATATATATATCCAATATTACAATGACATGACGATGAAGCAGCTGGGCAGAGGGCTAGGTATTTAGGGTTGGTGCACGCATATAAATATAATTATATGGCATTTGACAGACATCCATATATATTCCATCTTATTCAGACGCAACCCTTTTCCCATTTCATCTCTTGCAGATGTATATATATATATATATATATATATATATATATATATATATATATCTTTGGTTAATTTGAATGCATGATATCCTTTTTCTTTTTTTTCATTTATTGGTCACATACTAGGTACTTTTGGAAATATTGCTGTTCACTTCTCTCAATACGTAATTATTATTACAGCCACAAGAATTTAGAATTCCATATCCCCTTCCCTCTCCCACAAAAAAAAAAAAAAAAAAAAAAAAAAAACATTCTTATATTAATATATATTAAGTTTGGATCTCTTGGGAAAAAAATTCCATCCAGTTCGCTTAAATATTAATTCCAATATCTGAACTAACTTCGAAGATTTAAGTTTGAAGGCAGGAAGACCCGTAAAGGATTCAAACCGTAAAATTCTAAAGTTTGAAGGCAGGAAAAAGTACGTCTTGTATTTACCCTTATAATTTATTTATTATAGACTGGATTTTTTTTTTTTTACTTAATTTGGTTTGAGAATTACAATCGTGGCATAATTAACCGTCAAATCGTAATTTCATTCTTTAATTATTAGTATTTTGACATCATACTTTGAAAAAAAAAAAAATTTTTGAGCGTTAGAAAGTATAATATCTCAAATGGTCAAAGATGTTTTGGCTCTTCAAAGTTATATCATTTGATAACGACCTATTTCATTTTTATGTTGTTTGACTTTACCCCATTTAAAGTTATATATACTATTTTTGACTTTATTCGGTTGTATTTTTAAGTTATGATAATTTGAGTGTAGATCTTGAGTTGAATTTGAGTTATTATAATTTGAGTTTGTGTTTAGATATACACATTTGAATTATGATTTGAATTGAGAATCTATTTGAGTTTAGATTTAGGTGAGTCAAAACTTAAATTTATATTTAGATAGTATTTTAATAAAAACTCAATCGTGATTGAAAATTTAATAAGGTATATGAATGAGATTTTATTCATCTTTTTCGATTTGTGAACTCATAAAAAAAATCATCTTAATCAGAATTAAAATGAAAAATTTATGATATTTTTAAGAATAGAAAAATATGTTTATTAATTTGAGTTTGAGTTTAAGAATTTGAGTTAAAAGGGAAACTTTAACTCAAATTTTAACCTCAAACTCAAGTTAAAATTCGAATTCAAACTCAAATTTAAACTTAAGTTTTACAAATATATATATATATATATATATATATAATCTTGAATAAAGTTATAACTTATAACTTTTAAGTTAAATTTTTTTTAAAATTTTGATTTAAAAGAGCAAGCGGTAGTTTCATTTTTGACAGATAAGATAGATAGATAAGATAATATAGTTTTTGACAGGTCAATCTCAAAACCGCAGTTTCAAAAATTACCACTCTTGAAAGGTAAAGCATTCCGTTTTCAAACCGCAAATTAGGTTTTACCCTACAAGGGATTTATCTTCATAAATCACAACCACAAATCCTTACGAAGTCTATGCCAGAACCATTCAACCATTTGTGTTTTGGGGAATATTAAAAGTTATTCCTTTTCCTTCATAATTTTGGCACCAAACGTGAGATTGATTCAGATTATCTCAATCTAATGTCTTGTCCCATGCTAGTACTAGTACTTAACCGACCATAATTAAGAATGTTTTTTTATATATATAGATACATATATATTATATGCTTTTTCTGCTGACGTCTTTTCAGGTTGTGTGATCCGGCGGGAGGAGAGGTTCATACTGTATGTACCGACTCAAATTAAATGCTCTTCCAGGGTAAGATCTAATCTACCCTTTATTGTCTTTTCCTTTATATATATACATATATATATATATATATATATATATAATAGAAAAGGATCCGTTTTTACATATTCTTTGCCAATAAATGGATATCTAGCTTGTGACTTCTAAGTTAAACTTCTTTACACACAGACACACACGTATCACATATGATCGTGCATGTTTTTAATTAGTTTGTGAAAGACGAGTCAAATCTTATTCTTAACCTATAATTCTAGAAAATATATGTGTGTGTGTGTGTGTGTGTGTGTGTGTGTGTGTGTATCAAGAGGAGATGGTGAGGGGCCAAGTGTGATGAATCACATATAGATATGTGTGTGTGTGTGTGTGTGTGTGTGTGTGTATATATATATATATATATATATATATATATATATATACATGATGGATTTTTTTTTGGGTGTAAAAGGGTGAACGTTGACATATGATCTGTATCAAAAGCCATCATATGATTGCAGTCGTTGAAGCTGATCATCAGAGGATGGATATTGGATGGCCATATTGGTGATCCAGATTCTTCTCTCCTACTTAAGAGAGAGAGAGAGAGAGAGGTATAGTTTTGATTGGCTGTGGTTGTATGTGTATATGTGTATATATATTATATGCTTATTTTATATATATATATATATATATATATATATATATATATATATAGTTTGCAACATATATAGCATGATTGAAAGAGACGAACTAGCAAGAACAAGTTGGTAACGCATGGGGACACTACTGCACAGTGCACATCCACCTTTTCCTTTCTTATAACCAGACTAGAAGTAATTGTCTGTCTTTTTCTAATATATAAAAAAATATATATATATATATAGATAGATATATATATATATATATATCAATAAATAATGATAACAATATCTATACGAGAATCCCATTGACAGCGGGTGTCGTGGTTAGTACGTGTGTTCGTATACATACATATATACAGATATGTTTGTAAGATGCTGTATATATTTAGAAATAGTCTTCCGTCAGCCACCTCATCCGTGAGTTTATGTAAGGCCATCAGATCTGATTTGGTATGAGAATTCATATTATGACTTGAATCATAATTCGTAATTTATTATAATATTTTTTTATAAAAAATACATATAAATTAAAAATAATTTTAAATTATACTTCTAAATCTGTAAATTAAACATTGACGGATCCATCAACGGTTTAAAGGCAAATAAGAGCAACCTATAAATACTGAAAAAAGTATGTCACCTACGCTGACTCATTCACCCAAAATGATCAATTAAAAATCAAGGTGTTTAATATTTTAATGCAACAAAAAATTGGGCAAATCAAAACGGCAAGGACACAATTGTCATTCTAAATACCAAAATCTCAACTAGTATTTTGTCTTTTCTGTGCTACATTTTAGGGAGCCCAATTTAGTGCTGGAACTTTGAATGGGTCACCTGCAACTGTCTGAAAAAACTGAATTTGTATCCGACACCCGAGCCTGCCCACCTAAAAAATTCAGGCCGCCTGCCCAAGCCTGACAAGTCCCTTGGACGGGCCGCAGGCCTAGTCTTAGCTACCCAGCCCGGTCGGACAGCCCGAGCCCACTTTCAAGTAGCCCAAAAATAATATTTTTTATTACATTTTATAATTTTTATAATATTGTATATATATTATATATAATATACTATTATTTTTAATTGTATTTGTATATAAATAATTGTTAAGTTATTTTGTGTTAAAATTATATAAAAACTATAATTAAGATTAAAATCAACACACACTAGTAACATAATTTAAAAAATTAATTTTGTATATTAATTTTTAAATTTGTAATTCATTATTGCCTATTGAAAACCTTACTTGAGAAAAAAACGTAATTGGAATTAAAACTTGGTAAGAAAAAAAAGAGTGCAATCATTTTGTGATTTAATTATAAATTTTACAAACTTACAAAGTCTAAATATGACAATTACAAGGTCCAAAGCAAATAAATATTTAAAAATTACAATTTAATTTGCAGCTGAAGGATCGTAAAGCAAATCTATTAAATTCATCAATTCATTCCTGGCTTGCCGGTGAAATTGTATCTTGTAAATGTTGATTGGCACGATCCGAATCCTTAATGCACACCAAAGCTTCAACAATGTCCCTTTGCAATGCGTTTCAACGTTCCTCAAGTATTCGTCCAGTCGTACTGAAGGCTTGTTCAAATGAAACAATGGTCAATCGAGTTAGGACTAGTCAAGTTAATGCCCGTGCCCTCTACCATTGAACTAAATCAAACAATTCTCCACTATCATTGACTACTAAGCTCTCGCTGAGGTACGCCATAAGCTCGTTGAAGCCACTGCCGCCACCAACACCTCTTGATGAAGATCCACTCCCAGCTTCTATGTGAGTCCTCATCTTCTTCTTCTTCAACCCGAAAACATTCATGAATGAATGTAGGCTTTCATCTCTTTGTTGCCGTTCCTATACTCCAGAAATAGTGTTTCTAAACATATTCTCATAAACACTATAGAAAGAAAATATTTTTTCCTTTATTTTAGGAAAATGGTCAGAACAATCGATGTCTAAAAATTCACCTAAATTTTCTAAACCACTTTCTAAACCTTCTAATTTAAATCTAGGATAAAAAAATAGTACCGAAACCATACAACATTGGTAATTTAAACTAATATTTTTAAAATTTCTTCTCCATAGAAGCGATAAGAACTTTTAAAATTGGGTCCTTCCTAAATTCACTAAATAAAATATTAATTCTTAAAAGTTCATCTAAAGCTAAAGGTGATGTTGGGTAATATGTTCCACTAAGTTTTAAAGTAATTGCATGAAACCTACTTAAAAATTGATACAAAGTTTCGGCAATTTGTCAATCATATGTGTCTATATGTCATTCTCCTAATTTTACACTAATATAGTTTGTTATAGCATCCTTATAGGGAATGTATTATTGAAGCATTATATAAGTTGAATTCCATCTTACAGGCGTATCTAGGGCTATTGCTCTAGGAGTTAAATTTAGTGCTTGTAAGAACCTAAACCAATCTTGTACGCATGAGTTACTACCTTGAATCCATGCAATGCTATCTCTAATTGCTTTTATATGAATAGACATTGATTTTAAACCGGATTTAACTATTAAATTAATTACATAGCATGCACAACGTTGGTAAAAAGTATTACCATCACCGAATACACTTAAATCATTTTCCAAAATATTCAATTGCTTTAGTATTTACATTAGCATTATCTAATGTTATAGCCATCGCTTTATCTCTTAATCTATATTCATCAATTACATTTAAAATTGTATTATATATTAAATCGGCGCTATGTAATCCTAGAACACATTTAAAACATAATATTCTTTTATCTAAATCAAAGCCTTTAAAGTAATGTCTGGTTATAGATAAATAATCTTTGATGGCAGCGGCAAACCAAATGTCTGCCGTTAACATAACGCAAACGCTAGTAGAGTGTAAAAGGTTTATTAATTCTTCTTTTTCTTGTTTAAATAATTTTAACAAATCTTTCCTAAATGTAGTTTTTGAAAAAAAACTGTGCATTAGGATTGTGTACAACTTTAATATATTTGTGCCAATTAGGATGCTATACAAAGCTAAGTAGTTGATCTAATGTAGCTATCATTCGCGTAACTTCCATATGATATACTTGGAGATCGTATTTCCAAGTGGTTAGACCACCAGTTGTGCGATCAAAAGATAATTGTGTTTTGCGGAGTTCGATTCCGCCAGTTTGGCCATGCTTTTGAAGACGATTTTTGGAGTGTCTTCTCAAGTGTGTTGTGTCATGAATAGTGCCACCTTATAATTTAGAATTGCAATATTTACATTGACCTCTGTGTTTATTGTTACCGTCATTGTCGACCTCCTCAATTGTATCGAAGTGATTCCAAACAGTCGAGATGTGCTTGCATTTCCTCTTGGAGGTTGCAACACTTGCAGTAGCACTTGCACTTGCCTCTCCTCCACGCCCACCACTATTGCGACGACGACCTCCACTACGTTCACCATGACTCGTATTTGCAGGTTCCTCAGTTGCTTGTGTTTGCAATTCCTGCATAATAAATTCATTAGTAGGAAATTATCCTTCTTTGACGTTCCGTTGGGCATCAACAAGAATATCACCATAACCAAAAGAATTCATTATTAAAGATAAGAGTGATATGAGAGAGAGAGAGAGAGCTTTAGAATATTGTGTAAGTTTTTAGAAAAATTGTGAAAGATTGAGAGAAACTGAGAGAGATTGAGAGAGTTTTGGTGAGAAAAATGTTTGTGGGATTGGGGGTATTTATAGGAAAATTTTTGGGTTAAAAATTTGATTTCCCCCCCCCCCCCCCCAAATTCGGATCTAACAGCTATTTTTTGGAATTGGCAGGTCGGGTTCAGGCCAAAATTAGGCAACTGTCAAAAAAAGAACTGTTGGTGGTCGTGCGATGGTTCGGGTTGGGTACCAACATTCAAAATACTAGCCGTTGGTCAAACTTCAAGCAATTTGGGCAAGTCGAGCTATAATTCAGGCCTGAGGGAAAAAATTAAAAAAAAAATCGGTAGTCAACGGTCGGCAGCTTTCATTCGACGATAGACTTCCGGTGCCTGCTCGTCGAGCTCAAAAAATTCAGACTTCAAGCAAATCCACCGGCCCAAAGTTCCATCACTAGCCCAATTACAAAGAAATGAAGCTATTACTCATTATAAAAAAAATGAAGTTATTATTTAACCTTCTAAACAACAACGTATAGACACTCCTCCCCTCAAAGATTTTAGACTTTGGGATAGGAGTTCATAAAAATTTATATCTTAAATTCCAAAAAAATATCTTGTTAAGAATGGTGTATTTAAAAACTAACATATATTGTCATTGAAATTTATACATTAAATTCCAATAAGTCATATTCTAATAATTCTAATACATAATTATATTATGCAACAGTAAAACAAAAAAAAAATTAAGTAATCAGATTTGGGAATAAGTATCATTTAAAAAAAATTCAACTTAAATTTGATGTAGTTTATATTGTATACATAATATCTTTTTAATGTGACGATATCCTTTTAATATCATCCAAATTTTAGGTCTGGCACTATACATGATGGTACCATTTTAATATTATCTAATGCAACGGGACCATATTTGTGTACGTATTCTTACTTTGCTCCAATAATTTTGTAACACTTCTTAGTTATTAATTTAGGCCTTAAATATCATATTTTTATTATTTTCTTATGCCAATTCAAGTCTCTGGACATAATGCTTAATTATCATCTTTACATAATAACCTTCGTTATACATCTCTCTGGTGATTATTTACTTATGATCCATGGACAAGTTTAATATCACATTTAGGGATGTTATAGTAAAACCTTTATAAACGAATATTATTAAGACTAAGATTAAATATTATTTAAAAGAGATTATTTATTTATTAATTTATCTGTAAATGAATAATTTATTAATTTATGAAAAGTTTTATGTTTTAATTACTTTTGTACATGTACTTTTTCTTTTACTAAGATTCATGCATGAGCTATAATTAACATAGATAATGGTATGCGGTCAAAAATTAATATGTGTACATAGAGAATTACAAAAGTTATCAGATATGCAAAAAATAAAAAATAAAAAAAAAATCCAAGTGAAAATAATGCAGTGATGAAATCACTACTAATGAAGAGATTTTTTAAGGGATAATGGATATACCTATTGATGATCACGATCCAAATGACAGCTGTATTTTATAAAATGTTTCTACAAAAGAGACGTTTTAAGCAATAGTACCTTAAATAACTACTTGGTACAACATGAAAAAAAAATATACTAGATATGTGCATGTTTTCTAAAAAATAAAAACGAGGTTGAGTTCAATTTAGGTATAAAGAAATAACAAATTACTTCAAATGCATATTTTGTAAAAGAGTTGAATTGAGAAAATAGAAATTGTCAAGAAAAAACTCTTTAATATTATGAATTATATATATATATATTTTTTGTCAATTATTAATTTATATTTTCATTGGGCTCTAAAGGATTAACATTACACACAGTTTCATCACTCATTATACACTTGTATCTAGAATTGATACCAAGTTGTTCCATTAACGACTGATAGATTTTTAAAAGGGCTTAATTCATTTCTTTAATATTGATTTTAATAACATTTCTCAGCCTGATAACAAGTCTCACAACTAATATAATATCACGTGACACCATCATAATTTTGGTTCTCAAACATTAACAAGTGGCATCCTATTGCCTTTTTTTCTACAATGCACAATAGCTTCTACATGGGTGTTGCTCCAGTCCGGTACCGGACTGGAGACAATGACATCTATTTCCTTTCAAAATAGTAAAGGTTTATAATAAACTAAAAAGAAGATGCTATGAACACGCACAAAAAAATAAACATATAAATAAGAAGGACGAAAAGGAATCATAGATAGGTGCTAAAGATTGGATAGGAATATTAAATATGACATCTCTTTCCTTCAAAATAGTAGTGCGACTGCGTGTGGCAGAGAGAGAGACAGACATGAATGACAAAAGGTAAGTAAGCCCAGGCCAGAGAGTGTGAAATGTCATATATATATATATATATATATATATATATATATATATTATATAATATATGCGGCCGTGCTCAACAAGTTAAAGCAACCCCACCACCATCACCACTTCCTTTCTCATCCTAATTTTTTTTTTTTTTTTTTTCTTTTCCCTTTTATTACATTATTTACTACTACTATATATACACACATATATTCTTTGTCGTTTCTTTAACTTTTATATCTTTACATGGGTTTAGCAATCATGTTCCATAATGACACACTTCTTTTTAAAAAAAAAAATAAAAAAGGAAAATGACACTCTTCTGCATGGATAAAACAAGAGTATCTCTCATATGAAAAAAAAAAAAAAAAAAAAAACACGAGAGAATCATTGCTATGTGTGTAATTTATATATATATATATACATATATATAGATGTAGATATATATATATATATATATGTATGTATATGGAAGTATGTACCTAGGTAATTGAATTTGAGGGTTTGAAGTTTTACCTTTGATAACTTTACCTGGTCTTTAATATTTTGTCGGCAACAATACATGAGCATTGTCATTATACGTATAGAATCACAATTCCATAATGTATATTGCATTAGAGTAGAGCTTAAAAAAAAGGTAATAATCATACAACGTAATTTCATAATTACCCAATTAGTCAATGACCGACATCCTTAAAACGGAGCAACGCCTTTTTATCATCACTTTCAGATGAAAACATTCTTCTGTCCAACTAAAACAAAGTTAAAGCTATGTATGTATGTATGCATGCATGCATGTATGTATGGGTGAGATCGATGATGATGATGATGAACCACAAACGCATACACATACTTATTATTATTGACCTTTCTGGTCCGAGCCCACTAGGAGGGGACAAACACGTGAATGCTTGTTTTTGCTACAATTCAAACTGACCCAATGGGAACGGGTGGTGTTATTTTGTATTTTATTTGATTCAAACTCTCCAACAAGCCAGTTAGTTCCAAACAACAACCACAAATTTGCCTCTTTCTTTCTTTCTTCCTCAAAAAGTCTTTCCTTCCAAACACAAGGGACCATCTGCTCCGACATCCAAATGCAGCAAAGCGACGGCGACGGGATCTCAATCCTTATCATGTCATTGGAACCCTAGCTAGCTACCATTGCTTCTCCAATAAAATCTGCATACTATTATTATTAGTTTTATTATTTTTATAGCGGAAACTCTTTTTGTAGAATATCAAGATTCCGAGAATCACAAGCTTCCAACATGTCACTCCTATCAGCACAGCTGCAACATAACAAAACAAAACGTACATAATTCATTCACCTTTCGAGGTATGATTGCATAGCAGCTTACCAACCACAAAAATGAAAATAAAAAAAAAAGGAATCTTTCCATCTTTTCTTATCATACCTTAAAGAAATTCTTAAGTACTGCCATGCATTATCTGCCTTTGGATTCATAGTGAGCGCACGAACGTAATAACGAATTGAATCCTCGTGCATACCCTAAACGCCAAAAAAAAAAAAAAAAAAAAAAGGAAGAGAAGAAGCTCATTAGCTATTTGGTTTGGTTTTATTTGTCACAGATTAAGTACAAGTATGAAGATTACAACATATGCGGAAATAACAAGCATTAGAAGAAACTAAATATAGCAGTAACTTAACAAGGGCTAGGGGATGAACCTGGTTAGCGTAACTGATACCCATGTTTGCCCAAGCACGAACATAATTGGGCTTCAAATCTAGTGCCTAACAATACAGGAAGATATAATGAATGTCAGACTGATTTCAAGTTGAGAATGTAACCATAGGGCTGCAAGAATAAGAGAAAATAACCATTTACCAACACAAATATATATTCATACTCAAATGAGTGACATCATTTCTTATTTTTGTAAAGCCTTGGAAGTTTAGGATTCAAATGCTAAACAGACGACAACAACAGCAACAAGCCTTAATCCCAACTTAATTGGAGTCGGCTATATGTATTTTACTTTTCCACGCAATTCTGTTTGAAATTAGACTTTCCAGAAGGCATAAATCTAGAATGTCTTTCCTAACTACTTCAGTCCACGTAATTCTTGGTCTACCCTCCTCTCTTAGTATTATTAGGTATAAGAATGTTCTCTCAAGCACGAACTGGTGCTTCTAACGGTCTATGTTAGACATGCCCGTACCACCTCAAGCGGCCTTCGCTCACCTTATCTTCTATTGGTACTACACCTACTTTACTACGAATAACTTCATTCCTCATGCGATCCCAAATGCTAAATAGAAAAAGAAAAAAAAAATGCTTGGACCTAAATCCATGTTAAATTTCCCTTTCTTTTTATCCCTAGGAGAATACAAGGCATTTACGTAGACTACCTGTTGATAAGCCAATATTGCGTCAGCGCTCTGAATACTATTTGCTTGTGTTGCGCCAAGCTTGTTCCAAAGAGAATAGTCGTGCGGCTTGAGTTTCAAAGCAGTTTGGAAGGCATCGATGGCTTTGTCATACTCTCTAGATAAGTTGTAAAGAACACCCAACACTATGTGTACATCGGCATCCTCGGGTGACATTTGAGCAGCTTCATTGAATATTCTAGCTACCTGGATGCAGCAAAGTAGACAGACAAATAAATAAAATGTCGCCTACTCGCAAGGAAATTTGCATATTTTTTAATAGATAACTACACACACTTGTGAGGATAAGAGTATAAGAAAGATGAAACACAGACGTACAAGCATTATTTACAAAGATAACACTTACATCAGCATAGTACAAAGAATCAGCCAACTCAGGAGGGGCAAGCGACCCGTATTTTGGATGATGACGCAACCAACCATATAAATATTTTAGTGCAGCTGCCTGCTCCAACTCTGCATATTTAAAAAGAGATCATTATAAGCGTATTGATTGCTATTAGTAACATAATACCTCTAAGGACCGAGGAGTATAGTTCCCCAAACTGGCCAAACTAACAGGATCTGAATGCAATAATTCATTATAATAGGTTAATTGTTTCACACCAAGAGCAACTTACTGACCATTTGTGTGACTCACACCAAGAGCGAGAAGCACTTCCAGATTTGTCGGATCGGCGTCCTGTGCACGCATCATAGCTGCAATAGCCTGCATAGATTACAAATTTACACTTAGTCTTGAGGAATATAAATTCATATGATAAAATTGTTGATAAAAGCACCATGACTACACTATGCTACAGTATGGATTGTCCAGTTATAAGTAAAATCGAAAGCTTGACAATCCACAGTTCCACCTTTCTTCTTTTTACAAAAGAAATATTCTGATATAATGCAGTACACTATATTCTAAACAAATTGGAAATTGATTAGAAATAAGAGATGCAAAGTGCAATATTTGTAACCAAAACATGTGAAAAAATTGATTGACATCAAAAGTTATTGATTTTACCTGTTGGTCATCATCATTCTCAGCGTGTGCTATTCCAAGGAGTCTCCAACCTTCAGCATTCTCCGGGTTTTTCAGGACTTCAGCCTCTAAAGCAAGCACTGCTTCACTCAAAAGGCCTTTACGGAACATTTCTTGGCCTTCTTTTAAGGGATTGGGGTGACCAACATAAGGATTCATGTCAGAGAACACATAGACCCCCCTAGAAGCATCCGATCGCTGCTTGGCAGCTACTTGCTCATTCAGGTACCTATTTTCCAAATACCATATACGGATTTATATAGATTCACGTCACGTTTTCAGAAGAAGAAAGCACTTAACATATCCTATTTTTCATACTCATTGATTTTATTACTTAGCATCAGGCTAACTGTGCCACTGTGCCATAAATATAAATAATGGCACATTGCCAGTTTAAATTCATAATCGGCAGACTTCAAAATTTGGACTCCCGCATTTAACATTGTTAATCAATTACCATTGGAATAAACTGGTACCTTATTACCCTAAGACATAATAGATTAGCATCATGGCAAACAGTAAAGTAGCAGTGGTTAGGAAGAAGTGGACAACCACTTCTTCATCTTGAAGATACACAATCAATAACATAAAAGCATATTTGGCCATTTACGTTACTAAATATTCATTGCAGAGCAAAGCATACTTACTCATCATAAGCATTAGCCCAACTATCAGCGGCTCCTTCACCAACTTGCTTCCCAAATTCATCTGCCCATTCTTCATCTAGGTGCAAATTAGAAAAAACTCATTGACCCACTGGTCATCGACTGATCCATGCTTTTCTTTACCAGAAGTAAACTCATTCACCCAGTGATCAGTTCATGAGAAGTCTGCAAACCTCAAGCAATCAGGTACCAGAAATGTTTTTACTAGGACAACAACTACAGTCTACTGAAACTAAGAATTACATGCATGCTATGAGACTTGATCATGGAAATCAGAATCGGGGGACATTTAACTCGTTAAGCAAAAGATATCTATTGGCAGAAAACACACACACCGAATAAGCTTTTATATGCACAAGAGAAATAACAACAATTGGCTACAGCAATTTATAAATAGTTTGTTACATACAAATTCATCAGCCCAAGAGGGACCCGCATTGTACTGCTGTTGATACTCTGTTGCCCAGTCCCCAGACGATGCAGCAGTCTGCTTCACTTGATTATCATCCATAGTAAGTTCGCCACGACTCATCTTTGATACAAACTGAAGAAACTTTGAATTCTGAATAAATGACAACTACATGAATTAGTTCACATAAAATATAAAAAGAAAAATAGAAACAATAAAAACTTTTGATAATTGTTCAAAGATAAAGGGTGATAAAGGTTGGTGAAAGTTTTTCTAGGCGTCTCACACAAATATATGGGTCCATACTCAATTCCTTGACCAAATATCAGTCAATAAAGAAAGCAAGAAATATAAGTATTAACAGAAGGATTCTCAATTACTACATTCTGGCTGGTTTTGAAATTTGAATACCTTCAGCCACAGTAAGCATGCTAGACTGCCTGGAATATGTAGCATGAAGAAAATAACTTATAAATAGTGAAGATATGTGGACTTTCAAGGTACGTCCCAGGTTATTCAATCATGACAACATCGAGAAATTTTACAATCGAAGTACAAAACCCATCCATTTTTTAAATGGCACCCAATCCTCGAAAAAGAGGGATTTGATCATATGCTTCGTTACCTAGTAGGAAGAAGAAAAATGTTTTGGCTCACTGCCTCACTTCAGCAGGCCCAAAAAAAAAAAAAAAAAAAAAAAAAAAAAAAAAAAAGAAAAGGTTCCATATATAGGGTGGCGAAAAGCCTATGAGTGTCCATGTTTCTGAAATTGTAAATCCACTAGAGTATACAACAGTAGAAAAGTTATGAAAGCCTATGAAGATTATTTTCTAGAGCTTGCAGAATGATAAAACTCTCCGAAAATTTGGAAATAAAGCTCATGCTAATTATGTGCAAATTTTAAGAGAAGCATAAAGGTTATTGTCCTCGCTTATAGACCTGAAATTTAGGGTCATGGTTTTGAGCTAATGTGTTGGCAAGCATACGACTCTGCTCCATTGCAGCTAAATTTGCAAGATTTGCACTTCCCATGTGATCCATGGATGCCAACTGAGACTGCTCCTGTGACCACAAAATTACACAATCAAAAGCAATATACACACACCTTGAAGGATGTTCCATGATACTTGCAATGAATGGCCATGAATTAATGAAACGATTTCAAAATTCAGGTTCAAATTTATAGACGGGAAAATTTCTAGTGTTTGCTTGCCTGCTCAAATTCTGAGGCCCAACCATTAGCACCATGTTGTTGTTCAAACGAGTGGGCCCAAGCATGAGGATCACCGTGTTCTATTTGATGCTGCCCGAATTCAGCAACCCATCCATCTGTAGGATGCAGAGGCTTTATGATGCCTTGGGATTCATTCCAGTAGTCGTCCAGTTCCCGTAATCTAGCATGTAGAGGTCCCTTAACCTGGCCATTGTTGTCGATATCCAAAGAACACAAAAGGGCATTCACCTGGCCAATTAACAAGTGCACAAAAGTTTACCACTGTTAGGAAATCCACACCATCACTTTCTTTTCAAAAAATAAAAAATAAAAAAGGAGCTCAAGCTTCTTGTTGTTGTTCTTGCAGTTTGTGGTGGTTAGAGATGTACATATGTACCTATGGTTACTAAAACAATAGAAAACAGGTATATGATTCAAATCCCAAGTTGAGAAAATTTCGTAGATTGATAAGCGTGGTGCTCATTCTTACAATTCATAAAGGGACAGATTATAAAACTGGGCCAAAGAGACCAAAACAAACTCTAAAGCTTGTTACATCCAAATGAGGCAATAGAAGGGTTTCAAACCTGTGCATTAATAAACTCTTCGCCTTTATCGCGAAGATGTGTCTGGCCATTATGCTGGTGCGGTCGTGTATGCATTGTTTGTCACCTTGAGACAATCCCAACATGGGAAGAGGAGCAGGACGAAAAGGAATTCCGCCACGACTGCTCTCAACAAATGAGTGCAGAAAGTTGGACAGCACTCTTTGAGGCGGCCCTGCAATTCATTTGAAAACAATAATAAAGTTGGAACTTGAAAGAGAAGAGAGAGGAAGTTAGAGGTGTGGGGAGAATGTTAGGATACCATCCAAAGTGGGTGGGGGCGGTTGAAGTTGAAGGTGAGAAGGAAGATGAGATTGGGAAGAGGCCTGTTGTGTCTCATCCCACGCATCCGAAAGCGAGGAATAAT